>JAFBJU010001433.1:2064437-2264143 GCA_016785305.1 Colistium nudipinnis
GCGCCCCCCCAGAACCCCCCACCCCCCCCCCCCCCCCCCTCGCGCTCGTCCTCTCTCTCTTTCTCTCCCTGGGTCCAGCCTGCCTCTCTCTCGACCCATTTGAACAGCAGAGCACTCAGAGCCAGAGACCCCATAAATAACGCGTCCCTGCGTGTCCTGCTCCCTCATTTGTCTCGCCGGCACACGTTTGCAGACACACACGTGCGGAGGCGTGGGCAGGGCGCACGCCGCATGTAGCGCGGGTGGTTTAACGTATTGACCGCATAGCCACTTTTTTCCTGGCACTTCAATGCGAGCCGTGTCCTCAAAAGCACTGCTGACCCTTGACCCCCTCGTCCATAAGTGGAACAACAGCGGGATGGTGTGGAGGGTGACTGGTCGTCGTCCTCTGCTCATAGGAACCCTGCCGCACACAGCCAACAACAACACCTAACTCTGAAATCCACACAAATCCTAACACAAAAGGGATTTTCTCATCAGGCCTCTATATTATCCTTGAAGCACACAACTTACAATCACCTTTACAAGCCCCAAATCACATCTTTGGCTGTGTAATTCAGCCACGCTTGGAAAAAGACACCAATTACAAATTTAAAACCGAGCCCCTCCCAACACTTAACGTCCACAAACACACACAAACACCCACACACACGCGCGCGCCGAGCTTATACACAACGGTCCCGTAAGGATTAGCTTTAGCTGCTCTGCTATGGTGCACACATGCAACACTGCTGCTGACCGATAAAACAATATGGCACAGGCACCACGCCATTTCCACCACGTCTCGCATGAGCCATGCAGTGTGCATGAACTGTGCGTGTGCGTGTGTGTGTGTGTGTGTGTCCACGCTCGGCATGCCCCGCCACACACAAAAAGACAAGCGTAGCACAGTATTATTTGATAAGACAAACACAGAATACAGATGGAGGAGCGGTGGGTGTGTAGAAAATGGTAGGGCTTACTAAGCTGTGCTGTGAGTGTGTGAGCGAGGAGTTAAATGTGTGTTGCTGTTTTTTTAGATGTGTGTTTCATTTATTCTTTATTATTATTTCCCTAAATTCCGTATCTCTCTCTCTGTTTCTCTCTCTCTCTCACACACACACACACTCACAAACATGACACACACACCATCAACAAACCTGTGTCTCTCTCTCTCTCTTTCTCTCTCTCCAGACTCCAGCAAAAGAAGTGTCATTGCTTCTCCTCTGTTACTCTTATCGCACACTCCCAGGCACACTCACACAATAGCCTGTTTTACACCATTTAATGGTTATTTGTCAAAGTGCAATTTCAATTAATTACTCCCTATAATATAAAAATGCCAAATAAAAATCTGTGATTTCAGGTTTTTACCACCACAGAAAACACATCTCAATCATCAGTTGGTTTGGGAATACTGTGGGTCTCCCTGAGTAAAGAGGAAAAAGAGGGGCGGAGATACATTTGCATCGTGTTACGGGAAAGATTTAGTGTGACTGAAGGAATTGTCCATCATTTTTATTTGAATTCAGATAAGAGGGAATAAAACTAAATGAAACCATCAAGCCGTCCGGTTTAGAATGGTCCTCTCGGTAGCTGATGTCTGAAACAACATTTCCTCTTGTGATGAGTATGCAGCAGTGGCGTGTTGGTTAGTTTGTGTGAGTCAGCCAAACAACACCTACAATCCGCCGTGCCTGTCGTCCTGAGTGTAACAATTAGCTCTCAGCTGCTCGCGTATCCTACGTCGGCGTGAGCCGGGGCCTGGTGAGTCACGACCTTAATGGAAAGCGGGCGGTGGAAATGTGGTGGGGGGCGGGGGTAATTACGCTGACCTCCAGGGAGAGGCTTTCGGTTTTTACAGCACGTCGGCTCATAAACGGGCTCAGTGAGCAGGGCGGGAAAAGGCAAATGATCTGCCTCGATGTTTTCCCGACGGGATTTCGTCTTTCCGTGTTTGCAAATGTCGACCTTTTTATCGAACCCAATGTTGTGAGAGTTGTAAAAGTTTTTGGAGATTCGCCAATTCTAAATCGAAATTTCTCATATAGCGCCGAAGAAAAGTCGCCATGATCTTCATCGGCTGCACTTTAGAACGAAGAAGGGACGCCTGTTGCCGAACAAAATCTGAATGAAGCCCTTTTTTGTGGGTCTATGGTGTGCAGTTTCATTTTTTCTTCTTTTTTTGGGGGGTGACACCTACAATTACAAAGATACCGGGAGGTGCCAAGGCGGTGAGGTAGGGTTTTGCAGTTTGACGCCCAGGGAAACCAAACAAGCCATCCGACAGCTTTTTAGAGGAATCTTCCCTTCAGGACAGATAGAACACCTGGTGGGAAAGTTAAAAACAAACCGCCTCAAATGGCTCTGCGCGGCTCTCCGGCCCCTGATGAAAGAGCTAAAAGGATGTGCCAGTCAGCAGATAGGTTCCCCAGCACCTCTTTTAATGTATCCTCCAGTCTAACCAGGACCCACCGCGTACAAGTGTGTAACGAATCATCCTTCACACACACACATGGCTTGTCAGCAAAATCTGCAAATGACTCATGCGCTCTAAACTTGTCTGCATAGTGACAAAATGTCGTAGTTGCTTCTTTTATTGAATTTTTTCGTGAAAAGAGGCTTTTGGAGCACAGTGAGAGTCGGGATTTCTTAGATTTGATTTTTGAGTGCCTTGAGGCTCAGCTGTGGGTCACACTGCCACCTCCAGATTCTCCATCATGGGTCACATCCCTCGGAGAAGAAGAGGTGTGGAGTTTGGTGCGGGAGATCTGCTGCCTGATGTGTGTTTCTTTTTTGTGCATGCACATGTCGACACTGTGCGCGGCCTCACCCCTCGATCCCCAAGAGGTTGTGCGTGTTGGGTCATCTGAACATCCCCAGCATCCTCTCTGCTCTTGTCAGAGACAGTGGCACGCAACCTTCTCAAATTCAGTTCTCAGCCCATGATTCTGTTTCCAGCAACAAACGCCACGAGGCGGCAACGAGGCTCTTTTCGCTCAGACGTCGCTTTCGGGAAGCAGCAAAATCAGGATCTGAACGCCAGTGGACACTCGAAGGCGAGTTTGCCATTAAACACCGGCGTGCATCGCGCGGCTGAACAAGAAAGGGAGAGGATGGGAAGAGAAATCAGCCCTGGATTCCACTCGCTTAACCACGAATCCCTTTTAACACACCACACACGCCCCTTCTTCACAGGCCGGTTTAGCCATATGGAGTTTATTATTTAAACCACCAGGGGCCCAATTTGTCACTCTGGCGGGCTCATCACAGACGAACATCCTTCCTGTAATGCACTTTTCACGCTGCCTGACAGGAGGGATCAAAGCGGCCGCAGCCGTTTCTCCCTCTTCAGTTTCCCACGGACAAAATGAGTCCATTTCAACCAACTGGATGCCCCTATCAAAATAACGAGAGTGAGTTGAGGGAGGGAGGGAGGGAGATGGAGAGGCAGAGCTTGCTGACGTGGATGGCTGAGGTGTGGCCAAGTGGGCCCTAACTCGAAAATGCGGACACTCATCCTCTCTTATGTTGACTGTAGATGGTAGAGATGCCGTCGCTGTCGTCCGTCACGCTTGGTGTGGTTGGAAAAGAAAATGATGCGTGGAAGATTGACTTTCTGAGCTAGATGGGGTTTTCAGCCATTTGGACTATTTACAAATAGTAAAGCAGAGAAGACATACGTCATCCTTCAGCCCCCCCTCCTCCCTTTACCTCCTCTCCCCCTCCGCACCATCATCCCCTTTTTAGCCAAGCTCTCCTCAAAATTGATTTTCCTCTTTCCTCTCTCTCTCTCTCTCTCTCTCTACCCCCACCCAGCTATCCTTGATTCTCATGCATCTAGGTTGTGGGAAATATTTATTCACATTGATCGACGACAGAGCTGATGGGTCTTTCGTGAGCGTCAGAACTCAAACTGTTTTTGTGCACCCGACGTCCGCGAATATCAATCACCAGTGGGAGCAGAGCGGGCCGGACTGCAGATTCGAGCAAATGCGAGCCCAAAAGGGGCCAGACTCATTGTCAGATAACAGAAGAAAAAAAACCACCCCAATAGACACTGATAGTCTGACCTGTGATGGAGTGCCGGTGTATCTTGCGATGCCTCGTACGAGCTGTCATACTGTGAGCCTGTGTTTTTTAAGAGACAAATAGATCGTTTCGGGGAATGATTGAAATACCTGAAGCGGATCTGGACACGTTTGGCCTGAAGGTGCAAATGCTTGGGAGTTATGTGCACGACAGGCTGGGGGTTACAGGCAGTGATGTGATGATGCGAAATTCCTGCATCTGCGATTGAAAATGCAGTGCCACGAGGATATTTGCAGTCTCAGGCTCATACATGAGGACGCTCTTTCTGAATGGATGCGGTATGAGTTATGCATGAGGGACGCAGACAGGGTATTGTGCCACAGTTCACAGAGAGTGGTATTCCTCAAGGGCCAGAGTTGCCTCCCTGTTTACTATCTCTCCTGTGTGTCTACAATACAAGAACACCAACAAAAACCCATCTGGAGTAGTGCCCCGGTGAGGCTGAATGATTATTTTCCCAATATTGACAGGAAGAGCTCGCATATTCGTCTCGGGATCTGGTGACAGCTTGTCGTGTCGACGGAGAGAGAAACACTATGTGTGCTGTAGCGTTTTTTTTTTTTTTTTTTTTTTAAATGAGTGACACGTGTACATTTGAACAGTCAGCAGCCCACATGCGGCGTACGGTCCTTCCACGTAAAACATACAGTAGAGTCAGCAACCAAAGTGGTAAACACGTTATGTCTCATGCTCATGAATATCGCGACCCGGCGCTGACTCAACTGCTCTTTTCATATAATTTCATATTCATATTCCGCTGTCATACCCAAGCTAAAAGCACATCATTCCAGCAAATATAAAACCCCGCGTAGCTCCGTTCCACCAATTGCTGCGCGCAAGGTCGTATGTAAATAGGCTTCCCCTCGCGGCGAGGCAGACGGAGGCATCGCCATCCCTGTTAGCATCGTCAAAAAAAAATGGCAAAAGCCATGCTTGATAAATAGGCCGGGTGCGCTCCTTTTGGCCTGTGCAAATAGTCTGTGAGGATATGGAGAGCTGAGGCTCATGCACGGGCAATGAGGATGCTCGAAGAAATAAATCCTCATTATCACCCTCGCAGCACATAGTCATATCCTCACTTGTCATGATAACCAGAAAGAGACTCTTTTTAAGGCTTTCTAAAGAAAACGGTTGTAGTTGTCGTCATTTTTTTTTAATTTTTTTATGCAGCTTCATGATCCAAAAAAGAGTATAAAAAATCCTTTTGATGACTCCCAACTTAATCCCAGCAAAGCTGGCAGAGAATTTGCTTTCTCTCCAGTTGGCTGGTTGAAAGATTAGCATTGTCTCTGTCCTTTGATGAAACGGAATCACCAAGAATAGGACATGGGCGAACGAGGCCGCGCTATATACGCCGAGGGAGTGAGTGAGTCCCACCAGGAAGTAAGGAGCTGCTGTGTGACTGCCCTATGAGTGTCATTTGGAAGAAACGCAATAATATGTATTTACTTCCTTTGTTTCATCTTGGGAGTGGAATAAGGGGCGGAGGGGGGGGGCGGGGGGGCCCGGGGGGGGAGGGGGGGGGGGGGGGGGGGGGGGGGGGGTCATTGAGCTACAGTGGAGTGTGCAACCAAATTAAGAGAGAGAGAGAGAAGTACAATCATGGAGTGGTGAGTGCAAGTGTGTATGAGAGAGAGAGAGAGAGACTGGTAATATGCTTGGGAATTTAATAAGGCTCGGCGCTCCTCAATAATATCAGCCGCTTCACAGAGTCCTCTGGGAAACATAAAATGTGCCGATAAAGGATGATGCCTCCCTCTGACAAACGGGGTGTGCTGAAAGCAAGAAGAAAAAAACACCGCGCAGCGTACCCCGGGGCGACACTCTAAAGTATTATTCACTTTCTTCTCCTTATGCTGCGGTTCTCCAAGCCTCCCTTCTGTCAAGTTACACACGCCGCATACCCATTCAGACTCCAGCCGAACACGGTCAGCTTTATACACAGGTTGACCAATCGACGGACATGGGAGGACGTGGATTCACTGAGACCTCCCGTTTGTGTCCCGTTAACTTAACAGCTTTTCACAATAAGAGGCCCTGATTGTACAAACTGTCATTTATGAGAATTATTACAATGATGTAAGACCATATTTGGTCATTTCCAGAATGTGTGGTACTGCTGTAAGAGTTTCTCACTGGGTCTTCCTCCCCAAACGTTATATTCCAAATACTTTTATTCTACTGGACATTGTGCTGTGTGGTTACATGTGATCATCTGTTTGATCAAATTCATTTTATCGCCCTAGCTGAGTCTGCCTGAGTTGCGTTGAAATGCAAACCCTTCTCGTGTATGTCCAACCCAATGTGTGTTCGTGTTGACACCAACACAACCAAGAGACGCAGCCCATGAGCTGTCATGTCCTGTCAGAGGAACACAGAGAGATACAGCCTCTCGCTCTGTTGGCTTCCATGACATTTACATACCACACTGCCCGCTAGTGCCGGAATCCCCCTCAGGCTGTACCAGGCTCCCCAGAATTTAGGACAGGCGCTTTTTTCACTCTCCACTTGCGTTGTCACCACCTCACCGAGACCCGCTCACGCTTGACAACACGAACCTCAAACATGTACCTTGCTCCACTGCAGCCCCCCAAAAAAACAAAAAAAACGGGTTGCTGGCTCGCAGGCGGGGGACACATAGCGGGAAAAGGGAAAAAAAAACATGGCCCATTTCTCTCCATCTCTGATCTGAGCAGACATTGATGTTCACGTTTTTTTTTTTTTTTCATGGCATCTCTGTCCATCAGGTCTCACCTGATCTTTTGTTTTCTCCTTTTTTAAATCAATACTTTTGAATATTTTCGTCCCCGTAGCCACCAACCCCCCATCCCCACCTCACCTCCTCCCTTCATCCTCAGACTCCCTCCGACACAGACTCCCTTTTCTGCCTAGGTCTCTGTTGATTGGCCAACGACTCCCTCTTGGCAAATTCATGAGATTGATCATTTTAACACGGGTGGGTGGATTGACTAAGAGGGCCCCACTCCTCTCTTCCCCGGGTGCACGGCTCCTACACAGCGTGCTATGTGGCACCCACAGCCCATAAGCCCTATCACTTAACATGCACTGGGCTCAACTCCCAGGAGGAGAAAGAGAGAGAGAGAGAGAAGGGATGGGAGCAAAGGAGAAGAAGGCAGTGTAACGTCTGAGTGGAATACTAATAAAGTTCAGCACTCGAGAAAAAAAAAAAAAAGTAGTAGGGAGAAATAAGACGGTGGCAGTATCCCGGTGTAACAAAATTACCTCTTAATTTGATGCAACACCGTAGGTTTTCCGTTTTCTGTTCTTCTTGTTAGTTGCGTGCATGAATGTGTGCGTCGATTTGTGTGAATATGTGTACGAGTGTGTGCCTACGGGCGTGAGCAAGATACAGAGTTATAGAATTCTCCACTTAAGATATTCATATACCTTAGGGGGCTTCGGGCCCTCCATTCTTTCTCTCTCCTTTTTTCTTCTTTAATGTCTGTGTGCGTGTGGATGTGTGTTCACACTCGTACGCGTGCGCGCATGTGTGTGTGAGAGAGTTTGCTGGGCAGAAAGATAAAACGAGAGAGAGAGAGAGGTTGCATTAGCATGATTAAATGGACAGTAACAAATGAGTGCTGTCGCAGAGCAGCCATGTGACTATCACAACACACACACACACACACACACACACACACTCCCTGATGACTTGACGCTCCTTCTTAAAGGGAGACGGAGGAGTGGGAAATGAGGAAGAAAACCGAGAGACACACGCACACAGAAACTACAACATCTTATATTTGGCATCTTTGAGATTTTCCCCTTCATATGCATATGTTGTGTAGCGTTTTTTTGGCTGGGTGTGTGTGAGTTTGCGTGTGTGTTGGGATTGCATCAAATATTAATGGGCACGTGGTCACTGGTTGAAGCCTCATTATCACAATTTCTTCTGGGGGAAGAAAACAGAATCCAGAGTTTCTTTCATTGCTACAACTGCTGAGTTGCAGGCAAAAGCGGCCTCTAAAAATAGCCTCAAGGTTCCGGGCGCCCTAAAACCTGTTTGTATCTGCTCAAATTGGGATGGAGGAGGAGGAGTTGTATATTTTTATTCCGGCTTTGGCTTCTCATTATTCAGCCACGATACGGACTATTTCTCTTCATTACAGCTTTTAATCATTTAGCCTCCAAAACTGCTCTCCTCGGTGCAGCGGAGGGAGTTCATCGGCTCGGTTTGCAGCGGTAGCCACGCCGAATGGATAAAGTCGTTCATTCCTGCCCATCACGCGGCTAATGCTTACACTGGGCCCCGCAGTAAACCTGCGGTGGACGAGCGCACTCTTTTCCAATGGCACTCAGACGGAGGAAGCAGCAGTAGCCTTGTGCATGTTAGGATAGTGGATAGAGAACATGTTTCCGTCTTCCGCCCGTGGCGGCCTTGGGCAGGCGTTCATTAATATTAGAGGCAGAGGAAGAGCGGGTTAGTGAGAAGAGAGAGAGAGAGAAAAAAAAAAGGGATTCTGTGGTGCATTAGCGGCGAGATTTATTGACGTCTTTGCGCCGCGAATGTGACAGGTGCTCTTAGGCTACTTGTGAACAGCGCAGCACCTGCCTCTGGAGATAAGTTTGGAGATAAAACACACACATACATACACAGGCAAACACACAAAAGTGCCTTCTGTCAAGGTTGCTGAGACGTTGCGGGAACTTTATGAATGTTCTGTGTCTTGTCAGGGCACAGTGTGCAGCCTCTCACTGACAGCCGGCACAAAATGATGGAGGGTCTGTGCACGGCAGAAAATCACCTGCCAGACCTGCGGGCCGGACCTCGAACGCAGACTTGGAATTCAATTTCTTTCAAAGGACCGCAAATGGTCATCTATGAATAGCTGCTGGGATACGCGGCTTTAAAGACCACGCCATTCCAAATAAGGATACGGAAGAACCTGAGCGATTTGCATAAAAATGTAAATAATATAAAAATCCCTTTTGAAACGGGCGTCATCGGCCGTAAATCAGCGCCGTCTGGGTATTTTGACAGGTGTGTTCTATTCTCCTAACAGGACAGGAGTGGAAGTGTAGCAAATCCAAATGAAATCAGCGCTACTCGCTCAGGCACTTTGCCTCGTGGCTTGTTTATCATTCGGGAGGCCTCTCCTCAGCTGATCGACAGTACTTACGTCAAGTCTGCAGGCCCGTGAACACTCTGTGCACCTTGTCTTTTAAAACTACAGCCGTAGAGTGCTGCTGGATCTCTGTTGTTGAGCATGCTTTATGTTACACGACGTTTACATCCTTTCATCATGTGAGGTGGGGACTAGACCAGACGCAGACATGAAAAATAGGAGGTTGTTACCGGGCGGATGAATGCGATGCGCCGCATACACTGCATGTTCTGTAATTGTCTCGGGTTTCCAGCGCCGCAAGATTCATTCCTCGGCCCTTCCCCAGAGCCACAATCAAACCTTTTCACCCGGGATCATATGTCTCACCCGGGCCCTGCGGCAAAGATCGGGCTCCATCACTCACTGGATGGGAACTGACGTATGGGCCGACGCATCGGTTCAATACCCTTTAATTGTATTAGGCCTAAAGTATGAGATTAGTCTTAGCATCTGTCCAGCAGTGACGGGGGATGCTATGCGAGCGCCGGCGGTAGCGTATTAAATTGATGTGAATCCGACAGAGTCGGCGGTGGGGGTGAGGGGGGTGGGGGGAGGGGGGGTGAAGCCGGCTCTGGTCTTAGGAGATAATGACTGCCTGGTTTGTTTCTGCAGGTCAGCCTGACCACTGCAGGGCGAGGCAAGGTGTAGTCATTGATGTGTCCAGACTATTTACCCCCAGCCGACCATCACTAAATATTCCATGCCATTTGATTTCCATCCCCGTACCTTGCTTGAAGCCGACCGAGCTGGTCAGACAACTCGTCCTCGTCCGGTGTGATGGTGGCCGAAAAAAAATTATAAAAAAGGAAAGGGGAGAATAAATCACATTTGCATTGGATTTGGTAGTGAGGGATCCTCGGCGAGAATCAAAGGAATGAGCTTAGGCTATGAAACGCCATCTATTCTTGGGTTGTGTTTGTCCTACTTTTTTGTTTTTGGGGGGGGGGGGGGGGGTTGATTTTTTGGGAGTTGATGTATTGCTGCATAGCACAAATAAATACGCTATAGTGTGGTTTTGAAAGAAAAATGGTCTGAGATGAAAGAGGGGGGAGAAAAAAAGGAAAGAGGACAAACGTTTCTTCCCAGTAAGCTCCACAGAGCCAAAGTACACCACTTAAGGATCCATGCTACAGCATATATGGTGCGAGCTCATTTATTTTCCTCCTTGCGTTATATGGAGCACATTGTGTCGTCCTTTAAAAGTGCTCTTTTTTTCTTCCGGCACGACAGCGCGAGTGGGAGTGCACCGGCACACGAGCGGGTCTTCAACGCCATGCGCAGATTATGTCACGCAACCACGGCTCCTAAATCTCTTCCTATCGATCGGCGCCGTGGGGTATCCGTAGCAAAGGCGCCAAATATTTAATGCATAACAAACATATCAGCCCCTGACAGCATGCGAGTATGGATTAGGCCATCTTCCTGAAAGTGAGCGCATATTTACCGACACTAACCAGCCAGCGTGCACATTGCTCGGTCAGTGCCAGCATTTGAATGTTAAATAAGAATATATGGAAGTGTGGAACCGGGTGCTGGGACATTTGTTGCAGAAAGAGAAGGCAAACGTTACTGCGGATTCAGAGGTCATTATGGTGGTCAGTGCTGAAATTGGTCCAATGCCCAGATATGTGGATTTGTAGGAAAATAAAGGTCTAGACTGTTAACTTGCAGGGATTAAAAGGCAAAAGATTCCGATACGGTGTTGAAGCATTTTTTGACTAGTCAAAGGCTGGTAGTTTTAATAGCGACGTGATTCAAATCTTCGGCCATCCGTGCGCTGAACTCTTCCCCCCCTTACATGAAGGCCTTTCTCTTCACATTCGATTTTTTGGTTTTCTCTTTGCCGTTTCAAAGCATTTCGATAGAAGAGCACCCGCCACGGGTAAACAGGGAAAACAAATGGGCTCTGAGCTGCATCTCATGGATGTAGATGGGTATTGTTTTTTATCGATTTCCATTGGCTGAGGAGCTGGTGACAGGGAGTCTCCACTCATCAGGGCAGGTTATCGATCAGCCGAGGGCTTGGGTGGGGGGGGGGGTCGGCGGGGGGTCGGCAGGATGTGGAAGGGGGTCGAGCGTGCACAGAGTGAAAAGAGTTGGAATGTGGCCCGTTGGAAAGCGGGGCCTCGATCCCTGACACTGTTAATTAACACGTGAAATCGGGTCAGATTCTCCTCCGACGGAGAAGAGCTGCTGCTCGGTCGCCATTTTTGCTTGTGCGAGGGAATGTTCCACCACAAAACACCGAGGTGGATGGTAACACTCTGGTGCCAGTCATGGAACTCCCTGAATAAATCCATGTGCCCGTATCCCTCCGCATAAGGGCACTGTATGGAGCAGGGGTGTGTACTTGGAGGACACCAGTAACACCCAGAGGTCGGCGGGACAGATGACCGTGTTGACCCCCCCCCCGCAGGGACTGAATCATTGCAAGCACCTCCCCACTCCAAGTGTGTCGGCATCAGCGATATTTCCCACCGACAGAAGGACCCGACAGCAGGCGTCCGCACACGGGCCCGACTCCTCTTCCTCTGCCTTTTTATTTATTTATCTCGGTGTCGAGCTGCCCGTATATTTTAGAAGTTGCCAGCTTGGATCAAAAAGCAGAGCGAATTCAAAGGTACGCTCTCGCTCTATCACAAACTTCTACACTTCAGGCAAGTGTGCTCGCCAAAATAAACAAAAACGTACAGCATTGTGTTATTAGATTGTCCCCACATTCTTCGTGGTGTTTCTAAGCAGCGACTGGATGTAAATGTGTCTTTGGCTCCAGTTGATCGGAGGGGCATCGGTATGCTTTACGCCCGAGTGTCTAAAATGCCTGGCTGAGTGGCCTCTCTATCTTCCTTCCCGCTGACTGGCTGGCTGATGTTTGAGTCCAGGACATTAACGTTAGGTTCCGCTGAATAAACCCATTGGCTGAAGCTGTTCTTCATCCCAGCATGCATTTGGATAATACCTCATCACAGTTCGCTTGTACGTCTGAAAAGGGAAGATGAGCACATTTGATCTGAATGCTCTGGCCCCTCAATGCATTTCCTTCCACGCTGTATTTATTTTTCATTCGGGCCAGAGCTTCTCTTGTCCTTCAGGACCCATGAATAGTACATCATTCTTTGCTCTGAGCACTTTTTAGGAGAAACACAAGGAGCCTTGGAAGTTTAAGTTTGACTGCGGGGCAAGTCCCCCAACACCCACCACCACAACATCCACATACCCCCACCCCCCGCCCCCCCCTCCCACACACCCACCCACACACACTCACACACACACACACTCCCACCACTGTTTTGCACCACAGAGATGAAATGAGTCGGAAATAACTGTTCTGTCTTTGGCAGTGCATCTGAACGTTGTAATTCTCCAAACTATCGAGGCGTATTAGCTTTGGAAGCCACTGACATGGAATGATGTTTGCTGACAGAGACCACACTAAATCACTTTGGAGGAGGCTCCCTATCGTAAAATAGGACACCTTTGCTTGGGTGGGCCTATATTACCCCTGGGGATTAAACATGGCATTCTCAATTGCCCCGTTTTCTCAATAGCACGTTTGATATTTGACGCTCTCATACTTTGCTAAGTTCAAAGTGTTTCTTTATGAATTGATCACTTCATGTTCCTGTGAATGAGCTCCAGAAATGTGAATCGTTTCCAAAAATGGCCTCTTTTTTGTATTTCATTCCTATTTGCGGTTTCCAAAAATGCGTACTTTTCATCGGTACGACTAATTAAGCCTTAACTCATCGCACACTCGCCCAAAAATGATTCCGCTATCAGCAGGCGTGAGCGGTGACTAATACCATTTGCTGGGATCAATTAGACTGATTGGCTTAGGCCCTGTCTTGGCCGGCCCAGGGGGTTGGCAGTTGCAGACAAGTTGTCCAATTAAGTGAGCACAAGCATTTGCCAATAATGGCTGAATAATGGGCCTTAAGGGGAGCGTGATTCATCTCCAATGTTAGGCACACGGGAAGCAGCCATTGAGTGTGTATAAAAACCATAGATTTCTCTTTTCGGATTACAATCAATAGCATCCCCGCGGACTTGACAATGGCCCTGACGACGGATTAGAACCCAAAGATGTCGCTGTCCTGGGTTGAATCCAATAGCTATTTTCAGAGCCACTCCCCCGAGTGTACGGCCTCCGAATGTCAACATCTGTTTCCCCAGAAAGGATGGATTTCGATTCATTTCAAGTTGAATCGGTTGTGGCAAGTGAAACATTTGACATTTGGTTTTTACATCCCTGTAAATGGCGTGTTATTCATTTTGGCTCTGATTTACAGGTGTAGTTCCTTGTCACGGTTAAAAAGGGGGAAAAAATTGTTCCCATGGTATGGTGCTAGATAGACAGTCTGCGGAAATCAAAGTAATAATACAAAATCAGCCAGTGCCTTTTACACCTACGTGCACTTCCAACTTGCTCAAAGGGAAAATGTCTTTGAAGAAGCCGGATGCCGTTTGAAGGTGTTTCCATTTGCTGCTTCATTCTCCTACTCACAACTTCTCTGGAGTCGGGAATAATAGTCAATAAGTAGTTTGAAAGGCTCTAATTTGTTCTGTCATCACATCCAGGGCCTATCTCCCTCCCCTCTCGTTCGCTCTCTTTTGTTGATGTGTCTGAACACCGGCGGGTTTCTTAATGTCACATGTGTGAGCAGCTGTAATTTAATGCTTCGGGTGGGGCGTCTGACAGTGGCACGATTAATCTCTCCCTGTCGAATGCTTGTTAGTGCCACCACCTGATCATAGGCCCGGAGTTGGGAAATGCAGCGGCCTGAATAAAAGCTACATTTGAAATGGAAAAGGGAGAGAGGGAGAGAGGGAGGGGAGGGGGTGAGCTGGAGAATGGCTGCCATCTTTGATGCATTTCATTATCTCCCTTGTTTCCTTGCGTTTTGGCACTTTGCAGAAGTAGCTGAATATCACTCGGGCCTCGTGAGAAATAAATCGGGTTAGATGCTGCTCTTTCTCTTTATTGAAATCTGCTCAAGTTGCCTTCTGTGTGTGTACCGGTGAAAGGATGCAACACGGCCGCATGTCTTCCTCTTTTCTTTTCTTTGAGGTGAGTCACAAAGCGGACATTTGCAGGGGAATGCGCTCCCGTTTCCCCCATGCACACATTCCCTTGCTGATACCAAAGCTGTCAATCACGATGGCCTGGGATATGTGTGCGTTCAGTGCAGCAACAAGCTGGAAATAACACAAATCCCCCCCCCCCCCCCCCCCCCCCCCCCCCCCCCCCCCAAAAAAAGAAAAATACCCCACACCCCCCCCCCCCCCCGCGCCTCTCTCTCTCTCTCTCTCTCCACCTTCTCTGTCTCCTTGCTCGCCCTCCCTCGGAACATACTGTAATCCCCCTTACACAAGAGGATACTTGTTTCTTTATGTACCTGCTATATTGGTTGCCAGGAGATAATTGTTTAGAAGACACAGTGTCGTTTCAGTTAAGATTTAAAACCCAGTGACACAGGGGGGGTGAGGGAGGCGAGCCGGTGACATATGCAGCCCGGTTCTCATTAGATATATTTGAACGTCAGGGGCTGCATGAGATTTCCGCTGACCATAATGCCATGCAGTTACCAGCGGGGCATTATGGGAGGAAAAGCAATTTGCTGCGGCGAGGCTCAATGGCCTCATGAATCACGCCCAATATGGACACGGCGAGAGCAGTTAGGAGACCAGTCCACGCTGCCTGGAGATTTCCCTGAATGCCTCTCTGTTGCGAAAAAAAAAAAAGAGCGTCACACCCTGTGGTATCTCTAGGTTAAAGTCCTTTTGTGTCGTCTCATTGTCCTCTCCAAACTGGTTTTGCTTGGAATCTGTATTGAAGTCGAGAACCTTTCAATGGCAAAATAATCTTGCGTCTCCACACGACAACCCGTTGGCTTCGGGCCGTCAACAACAAGGCCCGAGTTAAAACACCTGTCATAGCCCACTGCCAGTCCCCTTCCTGGTGCGCGGCTGCGCCCCGCTCAAGCTGCTAATGATAATGATGGCAATCAAAACATTGCCACTATTGCTGTTAATAACGATGAGAGCACTAATGAGGAGACTACCTGGGAGGCTGTTTGCTTAAGCTGTTTTGCTGGCGTCCCCCTGTGGGACCAGAGAACCAGGGCCCGATATCCTGTTGCAGTCGTCCCCCCAGTGGTCCCCTGGACGCCCTGAAAGGCCCTCGTCTACCCTGGCGAACTGCTAATACACACCACTAATTACAAACGGGGGAAATTAGGCAACATCAGGAGAGGTATGCACCCGGCGCAGCACCTCACCTCCCTTCCTCCAAGTTTCAAAACAGCATTTTTTGTGTCTCTTGCCGTTGTGAGGGTTTGTGTTGAAAACGAGCAAGTAGGATGGGAAACTGGCACGTTGTTATTCTCTCTCTCTTTGCGCTCAGCCTCTCTGTGTGGCAATTAAAAACCTGAAATATTAGTCTGCAAAATGGCTGCATAAATCATCAATGTGCCAGTGGAGAGGCGAAGGCAGAAGAAGAGAAAGAAAAGAGCTCTTAGGCTTGTCTGTGTTGATAAAAGCTATTTATACCCTGTATTTTGTGTCTTCTAACAAATGTGCGAGGGAGGAAAAGGGGGTGTGAGATTACATTGTGGTGGGGCTACCTTTGTAATGCTAAATCCCATTCCTAATCTGCCAGTATGGATTGGCCATCACAAGCAGCCGTTTACAAAACAGAGGATTGTGTGGGAATCAGGGATGGGTGGTGGAGGGGGGGGGGGGTGCAGCGGGCGACACCGGCACTCCCAAACGGCTGACAGTGGATCAGACCAAAGCCAGCTCCACTGAGCCTGTGCAGAAATAAAAAAGAGAGGAAGATTCCTCTATCCTCCACTGTTCCTATTCGCCACACCATAATCACCAGAGCAAGGCAGCCCTTAAAAAAAGAAGGCAAAAGGTTAGAAATGAGCCCTCCTGCCTCCATTTTGGCTCGGCTATTTGGCAGTTGCCCTTTAAGCGCGAGCGTCTGCGGGGCCCAATTGGAGACGGGAGCCCAAAAATCCCCTGTCTGGTCATTAAAAGCAGTTTCTAGAATGGCATCCATCTGCTGCTCCCTCATTACTGCTGTGAGTGATGGTGCTAATGTTCCTAAACACGGCGCTGGCAAATTGTCACCGTGACCCTTGACTCAGGAAGTGGACACAGGCCGGCTAATGATGCCAGTGTGCGGACAGCAGTGAGCTTTGGGCTTGCAACTTGGACTCGATGCAGGTGGCGCCTGTGCGGGCCGCGTCATTAAGCTGAAATGACTCGTCCTCTCGCCGACTGTGTGTCGATTGTGCGCGCAAGGGGGTTGTCGAGGTTTCCGATGGCCGCCCCACGTCAATCAATGCCGCCTGTCTCTGGCTTCTTCCGCCTCCTCCCCGGGACCCCAATTCTCTTCTTGCCTTTTGAGGGATGGAAAACTCAAATGTGTGAAATGAGTAATAAAGCCTCGCTCAAGAGGTAAGCTGTGACTCAGCAAACGGCACAAAAGCCTTCTTCGCCACGGCAGCCATTTTGATTACACATCCACGATGTCAAGTTGAGGCACACTGGCTCCTCAGCAGAATCAGCTCCTCCCATCTCCACCCATCGCTCCCATTAATAACCTGCTCACAGAGGCCCCACGTCAGGCCTGCAGAGTCACCCATGTTCTGGGTGCTCGTGTTGAATGTCTTAACATCCCCAAAACACACACACACACACGCGCGCACACACACAGCCGCTCCTCCTTGTTTGTTTCTCACACACAAACGTTGCCGACAGCAAACAACTTCGTATGCATGCGGCGATGAATCTGAATATGCAAATAGATACAGTAGAATCCAACAACAACAACACAAACAACACTTGTGCGTGTGCCCGCGTACACAGACATTAGTCATCACTCCAAAGGTGCCCGAGTGTTGTGTGTTTACCTGGGAAAAGAGAAGAAATATACAGTACACTGAGGACTAATGAGCTCTTCCTCCTCAGCCCAATCCCCCCAAGCATATCGCACACAAACACATTTGCACCGCACACTCCCCCCCCCCCCCCCCCCCCCCCCGCCTCCCTCCCTTCCTCCTTATCTCCCTGGCTTCCTTTTTCCTCCAACGCCTTTTTCGTCATTTTTCCAGTTGTGCGTCTCACCGCTCCTCCTTCTCTCACCCCCTTGTTTCTTCTCTCCCCTCTGTTTGTCGTCCCCCCCCCCCTCCCCCCCAGAGGCCCGTCCCAGGGAGTGGGCTGAACCAGCGGCTGTTTGTTTGGAGTGTAGTTGATAGGGCACACTGGTACCTCAGGGCTGTGAGGACGGGAGACAGATAGAGGCATGTGAGGTGAAAGAGGAGGAAGTAAAGAATGATTGTGACGCTGCAGTGTGCGTGTGCACATTTGGAGATGGACGGCCGTTGATGTCAGAGGATGAATGTGAATACAACACGAGGTGGTGAGTGGGGGTGACACCTGCGCAGCGAGAAACCAATTTTTCATTTACTGCCATGTGGTTTCAATCTAAGCCATGATACATATATTTTATAATGGAATATTGGAATTGTGATTGAGAACGTCTTATTTGATAAAAACCCCTTCATACTTCGTCACTGGGAATATTGTCATACTCGTGAGACTAGGGAATAAATAACTTATAACTGAAGACAAATCGGCAACATGCGCACACACACAGGGCGCCTCTGCATGTGACGGCATCAAACGGGCCTCATTTACAAGCTTTTATTTGTGCACACAACACCCAGAGCAGTGATTGACAAACAGCACAACTCTGTGGGACACTGCAATTTGTCACGTTGCTCAGGAAACCCAAAAACACACACACAAACACACACCGGTTCCACACGACGGGCTACACAATAAAAGGGGACACTCTAATCCCATAAAAGGTGTCTTTGTGGCACATGAGGCTGATGCAGTGCAGTCTACTTCACTTTGCCGGTAATTATCAGAGTCTGCCTCGGAGACAGAGACGCCGATGCTTCATTACAAAGTACAGGAGAGACTGAGGAGCAGAGCAGGACCAAAGGACGCCGTGAAAGGCTGTCATTACAAGTCAACGAAAAAGTGAGTTTAAGGAAGAGAAGGTGCGCAGAGTGACTGTTTGGCAACATCAGGAGAGAGAGAACCCTCAGAAACGGATCCAGTTCCGTCCCACGAGGCCGCTGCCTGTCAGCGACGACCAATCGGGGGCCGAGAATTGAACCGAGTAAAAATGTAGCCCACTCTCAAATTTAATTTCATTATTCCACCTTTAATTACTTGCCCAATTTGGGGCTATAGCAGGCCTTGATTAAAATGGACACTATTTAATAACCCCAGCCCCCTCAAAAAAAAAAAAAAGGCGGAACGCACCTTGAAGATGAAATAATTAAAGCGGTGGCCAGATAAGATTCATATCGTCCCTCTCCCACTCTCTCCCTGCAAATTGGATGTGCTCTTATGGCAGAGGGGAAAGGGAGAAGCAATAGTACGGAGGTGAGAAAAAAAATAAGAGAAAGATGTAGTGAAAGTGAGGGTGTGGTGGAAAGGATGTGATGGACAAGGCCCGGGATTGGCAGATGAATGGTATAAAGATTTGTGGAAATACAGATGTGTGTGTGTGTGTGTAGTGGCTTGACCAAGTAAGTTAAACACAGCTGATGTGTGAAAGAGTTTGTGTTGTGAAGGGTAAACAGGCGGGACAATGTGGGCGGGTGAGCAGGGTTGACTTTGCATGTGTCCAGCGGTGCCCCCCCGGGGGAGTGGCTATTTAAAGGAAGGGCCGAGACCAAGAAACTCTGATCGAGATAAGTGGGCCAGGACGCGCTCGGTGTCCTCCACGCCGACGCACTCCGACTCTGGTGAGGAATGTGCAGCCGCAGCAGCATCTGTGGCTCTCGTTTGCCCCTTTTTTTTTTTTAAGGGCGCTTTGCATTGGGGACGCCAACAAACCGGACATGGTCCTCCACCTCTGCGTGATCACACCCAGTGGGCCTGAAGTTATGAGCCAAAGCACTAACAAATGTGGGAGTTTTTGTACCTCCTGTCCTTGCACTTTTTTTTTTTGCACCCACACTTTAAAAGGCCAACACAGGTTTTGAACCAGACTCTCCTGATTTTAAAAGCATCTCTGTGTGGGGGCGGTGTTGTTTTTGTGTGCATGTGAGACAGAGAGGTTGTATCTCATAACTTGTGCGTTTGTGTGAGTATTTGTGTGAGTGAGTGTGTGTGTGTGTGTGCCTGTGACACCGAAAGAGCTACGACCTCGTGGCCTCACCTAGTGAGAGTGCCATGGCTCGTTACGCCGGCAAAGATGATAGGGCCTGACATCTATTTACCGTACCCACGCAAACGCACACAAATGGCCCACTTTGGCCCACAGCATTCCCTCCGGCCATTTTACGACTCTCACTCTTTGACTCTTTTTCCTTCCATTACACCCCCCCTCCACCCCCCTGTCTCTCTTTCATCCCTGCGGTGCCTCCATCCTGGTCTGAAACGATTAGTGTCATACCTGGCTATGAGGTTAAAAACACGGGGGAGGTGTACTTTTCACTACCCTGCAGTCACTTTCATATACTGTATGTATATATATATATATATATATCTGGGATAGGTAGATAGGTTTGGATGCCTAATCTAATGATTTACAGGATGTGGCAGAGTGAATATAAATCCAATTATGTAATGCTGATATGCAAGTGAACCTTTTTTTTTTTTTACCATTTTACTAGTTGATATGTGAGGCTCCTCTTTGCAGATGTGAGTTTTGTGTCAAGGGCTCACATTCAGCACTTTGTGCCGGCAAATACTTCTAACCCTCGCAGGGACCTGGCGGAACTGTATCCAACCATCTAACTTGCTTTACTACCAGAATAACCAACATTTTTTTTTCTGTTTTTTGGAGTCAAGAGTCTCTGAAAGCAGCGAGGAGCATGATCCGTGTCAATCATTTAAAATGAAGTACATGTATAACATTTCGATCAACTGGAAACAATTATAGAATAACCCGCGAGTGCAATTTGACCTAATATATGAATGTTTGTATTCCGTGTGAAGTCCAAAAATATATCCACATCCTCACTAAAGATCTATTTACGGTTCACATGTGGTAATTAGCCTGCTCAGACATCTAAAGGGGCCTTTCAGGGCTCTTTCAGAAATTGATCCAAATGAAGGAATGCAGCAAGAGAGAGAGAGAGAGAGAGAGAGAGTGAGACTAATGTCGAAAGATGGCTGGAGAGAGAGCGAGGGGAAATCACAGCAGGAGACTCGGGGCTCGAGCAGATCAACGCTGTCTAGGTCAGCACATCTGAAGTTAAAGTCCCTCCTAAAATGGGTCTTCAAACACCCTGAATTAAAGCCCACAGACAGGGCTGACCTTTTACAAACCACTGTCTGAGGTGGAGAGAGAGAGAGAAATTACACTCATTTACTAACTTTTCAACTCTTCTTTTTCCGGGGAGACGAGCGAAACTCTAGGGAGTGAAAATGAAAAGAGGACTAGGTTCTGCTTTGACTCCTTGTCCGTCAGCATCCCCCCATCACACTTCCAATCTGTTTCAAATCTAGGTTGCTGCAAAGTGTGGGAGTGGGGCTGTTATTTGGAGTTCACGTTATTATTATTTTCTTTCTCCCCCCTACTCCGTGCAATGAAATTGAATGACGCGAGTGCTCGTCTAAATTGTTAGAAGCGATTTAGATTAGTGCTGGCAAAGAAAAGCGGGAGAGGGCCAAGGTCATATTTTATCCTCATGTTGGATCATTTAATGACCCCGAGAATTCCCCCTTGATAATTCCCTCGCCCTTTTCCAGAGAGTCTGTCGCTCAGCCGAGGAGGAGATGAGGGATGAGGACGGGGCAGGTCTGGCAGTGACGGCGCAAACGAGACCTATAATGTCCCTGAATGTTTTTCATCTGCAGGATTCCATCGTTGGTGCAAAAACCAGATGCTCCTAATTGGAAAAAAGGGAACGGATTATTCTTTCTTTTTTCCTTTGGCTCAGAATATCCCAGAAACCTTCCTTACATGTCAAAATAGCTTTAACGCTTCAGATAAGAACTTAATGGTTGTTTTTCCGCAAGCTGGGCTTATCTCCCAGATTTAACGAGGATGTTATGGAGACGGAGGCCTGGCCGGGCCCTATAAATCTCCCCCCCCCGTGCGGCTGTTGCATGAGTTATTTGTTTATGCGTGACATGTCTTGGCTGAGGAAATGCGTGTCAAGCGAGCAGGTGGGGCGCTCATCAATGGAGACAATTAAACACCCCGGAGGCACTCGGCCAAATCTTCCCCTCCGTCCCCCTTGGTTTCTGTACCCGTCCTCCGTCTGCCCCCGCTCCTCCTCCTCCTCCTCCTCCTCCGCCGCGTCCCCTGACAGATGATAATTCAGAGGGAGCACGGGGTCGCGGCCTGACAGCGAAGGGCATCATCAGCTGTGATGACCATCGCCGGACACAGACAGTCAACAACAAGTTGGCAGCTGGAAACAACAACAACAACAACAACAACGGCGTGAAACTAACTTTTCAAAGGCACACGCACACGGTTTTTAGTTCCAACCTCGCACTTGAGTGCGCTCGCGTGTGTACATTAAGGCCCAATCAGCGCTTTTAGGTGAAGGGTGCCACGGGTACGCTTTGTGATCTGGCCGAGGGGGACACTGCTTACTCATCCTAACTCGACTCCCTTGTGTACACCGGAGCCGGGAGACACAAAAAGCGTCTTAGTGCTCAGCCGCTGCCGAGGTCAAAAGGGTTCTCGGTTTCTCTCGCATTGTCTCAAATGCTGGCTAATTACAAGGAGTTGATGGGTATTATTGTAGCCTCTAATTGGTGCAATATTCTAGGAGGACAGAGAGATGCACATCCTCAAAGGAGGGATTATGGTCCCAAACTAAAGTCAGAGGGGGGGAGGGTGTCACGAAAAGGGGTGGACTGTCAGCCCAGCTAATTATCCCTGCTGAAAAGAGCAAGCTTCATTTGTGGCGACCTCATCCCCGACTTTTATGAAAAGAAAAACACTGATATTACAAACCCCCCCCCCCCCCCCCCCCCTCCACTTCCCCTCCGCCCGCTGTTCTCTCCAACTGTCTTCACCCCAGCTCTCATTTTGACAGCTAATTCTAGTGTTTTCATTTCCGAGGCACGAGCTTAATTCTCAGGCATAATAGCGCATTACAAGACGTATCCGCGTCACACTGACACGTGGGGATAAACCTGCGTGAGCTCTCGCAAACCCCAGCGTGACATCCCCTGTGAGAATGTGACTGAGCGATACTTTCTAACCCCCGGTATTATCACCTATCGCCGCGATCTTTGCTGCTCTCGACCCCTGCGCCTTTTTTTTTTCTGTTAATCGTCCCTGTAAAAGGCGCGGCTCGGAGTTCAGAGCCAACGCACTGCACCAAGGTCAGATCCGGGGCGCTGGCATGATCGATGCTAACGTGATTAGCGACACACTGGAGCTCCACCCTCCGGGCCGGCGTTGGCGCTCGTTCGGAGGCTCCGGTTATCAGCTCCCTCTCCCGTCACGGCGGCGCACGTGAACCCTGGGAGCAGACATGTGTGCAGGTTAACGCGGAGCGGCCCGCGGACCATAATCCATTTAAGGACTGTAAACACGGAGGAGGGGGAAGACATTTACTGTCACACAGCACTTGCCACGGCCTGTATATCATCTCCCTGTCAGCGGGGCGCACTCTGCCCGGCCTCGGTGAAATCACTGCGGCTACAGTGGTCGTAGCACTGTGAGTCACAGCAGCCTCCGGGCTTCCACCTTCTAATCAGCCACAATTACGGCACTCTCGCTGTCTTATAAACAAGCTCATAATATTTTATATTTTTCTCTCTGATCCACATTGCGTGGCGGTGCACGTCAATCTAAACACCTGGATCTGATGTCCCAACGTGCCAGAAGGGATGTGTGCCTGTTACAGCAGTTTACAGTGAATGGGGCTTTTTTTTCACTTTAATTCAGCGAAGAAATGGCTTCGAGTCATAGAATGGAGGCGAATATTCTCATGAATGCGTATGAGTTGCTGATTATGAGAGTGGGGGGTGGGGGGGGGAATAGGGCAGGGGTGTAAATGGAAGTTCTTGCAGTGTAAATTGAGTTTGGGAAAATCCGTTTTTTAGCCCAAAAGTCATTTCTTTTCAGAAGAAAATGATCAGAATGTCCTATAGTGATATAGTACGAGCTTAATAAACAGAATCATGACGAGTGTTGTCCATGGTGGACAACAGCAGAGGTGCAATAGAAAATAGGTTGTATCATTTGTTGGTATATACGAGTTTTTATCATTTATCCATCCCTCTTTGATCATCCATGTGGCTTCGTATGCATCGTATAACACACACACACACACATAGAGAGACACACACGATGAACCAAAGACGAGAAATAATAACCCGAAACTTTCCTGCTTCACCGAACATCTCATGGCAACATAACACATTGCTACAAGACATCGTCAGAGTTATTAGTCTATTATTAGCTGCAGAAGCGCTCACTCTCTCCCCCCCCCCTCCCTGGCAACACAGCGCCGCCATCATAGATGACTGGCTTCTAATTGGAGAGAGAGAGGAGGCCAGATCCATGTTTCACACGCTGCAAACGGCCATGGAGTTGCAAGGCTTCAGAATTTCAATTAAATAAGCCCCCCAAAATGCCAGCAGTCACATTTCTCAGGAAGGTGGCAAGCTGATTACTCTGTGAATCATACCCAGGCTTTTTCCATAAACAAATGATGGGATATGCATGCGCGCCGCACACACACTCGGAGAGGCTCACACGTATAGCTTGTTACGCACAGACACACACGCACGCAGTGGAGGATAGGGAGAGTGAGGCGGCTGTGGAAACATTGATCCCCAGTATCAGAAGAGTCCTGAGAGGGAAATACTGCTGCCATTTTTTCAACAGCTCTCTGCCTGTCAGGGCCAGTCATGTCCAGTGGACCTTTGCGGTCTTCACACACACACACATTAGGGCCCATAAAATCCAAGCCGCCGTGTCACCGAGGTGGTGTGAACGTTTGCTTCTTGCCAGATTTGAAGCAGCTCGTTGTAGATTATTCCTGCATTCCTGTTGCCTGCTTTCTTCCAGGCAAACACATTAGTCTGTGGCCTCATTTCCACTAGAACATGAGCAAGTGATTTGCTGCTAGGAATAGTGGGGGGGGGACTTTGTATTTTTTGGCCTATTTCTGAAGCACCAGACATACCACCACAATTAACGTCTGCCTTTCCACAAAACCGCACGTGTTGTGTATGTGTATGTGGCTCCAACTTAAACATGTCGAGGGTTTTGTGGTCATGCTGTAAATGTTTTGGTATATATTGTAGGATTTAGCATCAGGTTTCATCTGTATAGAGTTCATATAGTGTGTGTGTGTGTGTGCGCGCTATGAAAAAGTACCAGACATTTCATTAGGGGAAGAGCTCTTTGGATCTTGACTGTGCATTCTTTGTTCCTCATTATTTTTTGCTCCACTCACATCATCAGCACTTCAGATTAAACTGACACAATCTCCTGCCTGAGCACAAGGATACACACACACACACACACACACACACACACACACACACACAGACACAATTAATCACAAGAAAAGGGGAGAGTCTGCTCGGGTTGCATAGAGCCTCAGAACAGAATACAATCGCGTCTGCACACTCCCGCACTGGCTCTGTCTCTCACTCCATCCTCTCCTCCTCCTCCTCCTCCTCCGTCACCTTTGCCAGAGGATAAACTCTGGGGCTTGCAGGCTTTCTGTCAGAGCCTGAAACCACAAAACGGAGCTCACTCTCTGTATTCTTCCAGTCTCTCAACCAAAACATCAGTTTGTTCACAGATAGTGTATTCACCTCTTTGCAGCCCATTTTTTTTCCAGATGAGGATTACCGCATGTATGCACTGAGATGGATTAAGACTTTGATGCTAATGAAAGGAGCATTTTTGGAATTGGTCAGTGAGTCTTAAGCCCAGATAATGCGTATAAGACCCAAATGAAATCACCAAACACAGGGGTAGTATTAATAATAATAATAATAATAATAACGCAGAGGAGGGAGGGAGAAAAGCGCAAACAATCAAGAAATGTCTGCAAAGTGCAATTTTCTGCCAGAAACCACCATCTGTTCTTGTTGTTTATAATCTGAGGCTGCTTTTGATTAAGATTAAACCTATAGCTCAAGCCCCTACAGCTATTAAACAAATGCAGCCTTGTTTTCCTTTTTGGTCAAATAAAGATGAATGATTAAAAAAAAAAAAGAAAAAAAGTGATTTGCTGAGTTCAGGACCAAGGTGCTGTGTGTGCGCTTATGCAGCTGATCTATATATGTACGTGCGTGTGTGTCTCTGCAATCACTCAGGGATCAAGACGATTTATGCTGCCCTGGTGAGATTTGACATTCACAGTACGTGAGGTTATGGAAAAATAGTTCATCTCACACACTCTTTTTTATTCTTTCTCTTTATTTACTTCATTGAAAACGTTAACCATAATTGTAATGATGTGCATATCCAGTATAGGAAGCTGTGTGCTTCATATTACATATATAATCACATATATGTATCTTTCTTCTCCCTGGCACCGGCATTATCCACAATGTGAACTTTGATGAGTAAGATGGTGGCGTTTCCCTTTAATTCGTTAAAGGCCACCATCAGTTTTGATTTAGATAAAGAAATCCAAATGCCATTTAAGAATGTGACGGCATGAGACAACTACCCAAGGAGTCGTTTATAGGAGCAAGTTCATCATACCCGCTATAAGTGGATAATGGCTCTAACTTGTTTTCCATGCATCGTGTGTGAACCCAATCTGTCACCTCCAGGAGATTTTAAAATCCGTGCCGTACATTGTGTGTGGGAGGCAGGATATAAGACACACACACACACACACAGTGCACCACACAATAGCCGGGTGCAACCAACAAGCCCTCACAGAGAACTAGTGATTATTTGAGCCAAGCAGAGCAGATTTTTTTCCCTCATAGTCTTTCTGATGCAACACCCCAGTGCCCAGCATAAAAAAAGATTCCTTCCTGCTTATGTATACGCACTCTTGATTTGCAAAGGGGTAAGCCTCTTCCCCAGTAGCGCCCCTCCAACAATCGCACAAAACACACTGAGTTATAGGCTACACAATGATTGTTGAAGCTGCCCAAAAGGCTGATCTCAGGGCCTGCACTGGAATAGATGGAGAGATGATCCTTTTTTTTTGTTTTTGTTTAAAATCCGGCCCCGCACATATGTATCGATGCGTTTGCTACCGAGTGTGTGCACATGTGTGTTGTGTTTGTGTGCATCCCGAGTGGATTTGCCGGCGCATGGTCGGGATTAGGATTGCTCTGTTTTGTCAGCCCATCGGTGGCGGGGGCGTGAGCAGGGGGCGTCTTTTGTTATTATTTCAGTCTCTTCCAGCTTTGGCTTTCTATTTTCTCTCTCTCTCCTAATGCAAAATGAAGGGTTGGACGAGGCTGAGACAAGGAGTGAGCCGGGTACAGGAATAAGATGGATTTTTGCATTTTTTTTCTCATTAGTAAGTCCCCTTGCATTTCAATCCAACCCCCGGCGTCACCGGTTCCACAACTTCGTTTCAAGCCTGAGAGCCAGCGGCAGACAAGATAAATGCTATTGTTTTAGCCTTCGGGGGTAGCCATTAGTCTCCGGGGCGGGACTGCAAACAAAAGAGCAGGAAGCAGACAAAGAGTCGCACACTTTGCGCACGAGTGCGTGGAAAACAGGTGTGCCCCCGGTGCTTTTGTCCAAAGGGTTAATCTCTTTCTCTCCAAGCGCCTTTCGGCAAAGAAAACAACTCACCTGACTTCCCCTTCATCAAATCCTTGCCACCTTCACCTCCACTGTTTGGTCCCAGTGTCAAGTTACTGCGCCGCGCTGATGTCCGCTGATGTGCGCTTTTGTGTTGTGGTTTCAGCGGAAGCTTTTTCACTGCCACTTTGGCGTTCCCCATCCCTCGCAGGAAGTTGTTGCTTAGGTCAGCAGTCACCAGAGCCGTGCAAAGCTTGAGCTGCAGCTTTGTGAGGTGATTGCAGCGTTTCTTTTGCAGGCTTGAAAAGACAGCTGCCACGCTGAATGGAGCACAAGGCGTGGGGCTTTTGTCTCCTTGTTTTGGGGCCTCAAGGGTAGGACAAGGGGTTAAAAAAAAAACAGAAAACAATCCACACCTGGAGGGAGGGTGTGATGTGGATCTGTGTTTGGATGAAAGCTTCCTCGCCTTTTTTTTTTTTTTTTTACGACCAGGTGCGGCGAAATTAAAAACAACGGCCAAGAGGGAGGGGGGCGCGATGATGGAGAGAATCTCGGGTGAAATTTGTCAAGTCAAGGGCTGAGGTTGACGTGGCACTTCAATTACTGGGTGCTAACGCATATTCATCCCAGCGCGAGGGTGTGTGTGCGTGGGGGGGGGCGCCTGGTGCCCCCTCCGAATGACTCCCGAGCTGTCAGTGGTTTGTTTTATTTCACGGGGGGAAAACCCTGTTCCGGCTTAGTTCTCCAAAATCCAAAAAAACTAAATAGTTTGAGTTTTCTCTTAGTGCAGGTGCTATATGCATGAGAATAAACCGTCCCCCGTGTGTGGTGAGAGAGGCAGCACACGCAGAATTACGCTGCAGCGCCTTATTTGGGTCAACAATGCATAAGCAAGCAGCTTCACACTGACAAGAGAGGAACACAGAGAGTGCAAATATTCTTACTTAGATACACACACCTACTGTATATACAGAATCTCTTCCTCTTAATGCTCATGGACAAACACAACACGCCAACTTCATGTATGTGGGGAATAGGTCAGCGTGTCTTAAGTGGGGTGAGTTCTCGGCCTTCATAAAACATGCATGGTGGTGCTAATGCTGACCATTATGTGAATTCCTTGTTGCCTTGCAGTCTCCAGGGAAACGGGTTCGATGGACTAAATGGACAAGCCTTTGTTTAAAAAAAAAAAAAAAAAAACTCTCTTAGCAGCTTTAAGTCACCCATGACACTAGATGACTGCTGGGACAAAATCTCCCTCTTTTTTTGAACTTCTGAGGAAATCACTGAAAATGTGTTCAGGCTCGAGAAAATAATGAGCATCCTTGTTTTTCTTTTTTTTTTTTCCCCCTTTCTCGGAATGGAAAAAATGTATCACACATCTGCTTTGGGATGGGATTTTTCTTTTCTTTTTTTTTTTCATGAATGCATATATGACCCTCAGTAATTGTGTCCATAAGCGGGGTTCCTTTAAGAAGTCCAGCCAAAAGGAAATAAGAGGAGAGAAAATAATGAAATTCCTCAGCTCAAGGAACATAGGAGGATATTGTCCCTCCAGGTGAATGGAGTGTGCGCATGAGTGCAAGCATGCGTTCAGCTGTGTGAGAGGGTTTTGTGAGTGTCTTTGTGTTTGCAGAGTCGTGTGTGCGTGTGCATGTGCGTGTGGGGCATGTTATGAAGCCTTCCTGCATCCACGGTGTCAAAGGTCACATTATATGCCACTTGGAGACCTCTAACACCACTCTGCCACAGGCAAGCCAGAGATCCGCCTTTTATAAAGCGTGTTAGCTTTTCATTTCACCCCCCCCCCTCCTTCTCCGTTTCCCCCCTGCTTCAATGTGGAGACGGTCCCTCTCCGCCCCCCCCCCCCCCCCCCCCCCCTTCTCCGTTTCCCCCCTGCTTCCTGCCTGCCCACCCTCTCTCCCTCCCTCCATATGAGACACATTAACTGTGTCCTCAAAGAGAAAAGGCGGGTGAGGGACCGCAGGAGAGAGGGAGAGAGAGAGCGAGAGGATAATCCCCCGTCTTCCATTGTTACATGCTTTCATCTATTTTTATAAGGCAAAGAGCGAGGGAGTGGGTGGGGGGGGGAAGGAAGTAAAGAAGTGTTGAATCTGCAGTTGGATTCATGCTTCGGCAGACGTGTGCGCACAAACTCCGATCCACTGTACACACAGGCTTGGATACACACACACACACACGCCTCTGCACATGGAGTTTACTCACTGCATTTAAAGCATCGGCAATTTGTCAATTAACAGTGAATGAATAATTCACTAACAGATGAATGAAGGCTCTATTGATGAATGTAATGTAGGACGAGAAGCATTGATTACACAATACTCAATATGTCTTCAAACACATGGCAACTTTTGACGAATTCATTAATAAGCATTTAGGAAATCCTTTTATCTCTTTGGATCCATACTGCAGTGTGCAGGAGTGTGTAGTTTGTGTACATGTTTGTTGTGTTGGCAGCTGAACCCTTGGGTGTGGTTTTTGGGACTATTTCCAGTCTGATGTGAGTGATCGCGAAGGCCAGTGACTTTACAGTTTAATCTTAAACTACTGTGGCCCCTCCCCACGTAGCCCACGCGACACCCTGATCGTCATTAGCTCTCCAAATCACGCCTGCAGCAAGCGAGCAATTGTTTGCCCGTGTTTTGACAGTTTTGCAGCATTTAGCTGCGTCCCGCTCTGACTCATCAAACCAGACTGATTCAAGACAAACACGATGTCAAAATCCTGAATAATGCGACCTAATTGGGATCCATTAGTAGTAGCAGACGCGGCTGCTGGCAGAATCCCTTCCCGGAAGAAATGCCAGTATACAGCCATGCCTGCTGGAGACGTGGCACAGCGGGCTGTTCCGTAAATAGGCACACGTGGGTGAAAGAACGGCGGCGGAAATATACCAAACAAAAGTTTGGTCGTTTTTTTGTTTACTCGGTTTTAGATTTGTGCCGGGGACAGAGTTGTGGGCGGGCGAAAGGTACGCTGCGGAGTTTCGTAAAATGTCAGAGGTCAACCTGCCAGTAGACGAGATGCCACACATGCATAATGCGCGAGATAAGCAGAGAATGTTGTGTTTTGTTGAACGCAGCTCATGAAAAGCACGCAATTTGCAATTCCTACCTTAAAGGTCACACAATTCACTGCTTATATTTAACCTTAAGCGTGCACACACACACACACACACACACACACACACACACAGACACACACCTAAAAAGCAACAAGAAATGTCTTACCAACACTGGCAATCTTTTACTAAAAATGAAATCATATTTACAGTAGGCAGAGTGGCTGTGTGCAGATTACATCTGGCTCCACTTGATGCCTTCGGGTTGTGTTCACCATTTGTGCGTTCGTTCCCCGCCTGAACTTATTGTAATTGTATGAATGTGAGGTGTTTTATAATCAGTGCAGCATTCCGGGTGCGCGAAAACCAAATTGCCCGGCCGGTTTTTTTCCGACGTGTGGAAAGAATGTGTTGAACAAGGTTCCCAACAGAGTTGTTATGCATGAATTCCAGTGTGCGCGTTAACTGTGATAGGAGGAGGGGTGTAGCGAGAGCCGGTGAGAGCCACATAAAGTATAGCGCGTTTGGCGAAAACATGAATGAATGCATGAGCGGCCCCGGCTCGGTGTCAGTCTGCGGAATGTGTGAAGAACACCTGAATGTGTTTTTTTTTTTCTGAATCCTGTTTGTTTGTGTTTTCTCAACAAATTCCCTGAAGTGTGAAATATCGAAATAAAAAACAAATAGAAATAGAATGCCTTCGTTCTTTGGCTTTCTCAGTGCTCCTCTCAGCGATGCTCCCGGTGTGAAGTTGGCGCGCCGCAACATATGCAGGGAGGCGAACGCACACCTGTCCCTTTGGATGCTCGGCCCACTTTTGTGGATCAGAGGAATGTGCAGATAAATAAAAGTCGGCGAGTATTATTATTGGCGCCCCTCCCGAGCTATAGACCTCACACTGGGACCGACACGGCACCCAACTGTGTCCCGGTGCTGCACACCTGATGTTCCAACACGCACCAGCAAATGTAATCCCTCGCTCTCGCTTCCCCCTACGTCTCGATGATCATGCAGGCAAATCCTAACGGGGAGAGGACAGTTATTGAAAGAGAGGAAGGGATGGATTCGGGCGGGGGGGGGGGGGGGGGGGGGGAAGGGGTGGAAAGGAAGAGAGGGAGGAGGGGAAACAAGAAGAAGACAGAGTGTCTGGGAGCAAAGGAGGGACGGAGGCAAGGAGGAAGGAGGGAGGCTTTGGCTGGGTGCCTTGGAGGCCTTTAATTGTCTTCATTGAGAACCGCCCTACCGGTCCCCCCCCCGATATGCTACACCTGACACACATTCCCCGGCCAAGAAGTGATTTTATCCACAGAGAGTGAGAGAGAGTGGTGAAGAAAAAAAAAACAGATATGGAAAAATAAGGCTAGGTGCATTCCAAATGAACAGCTGTCGGAGAAAGTGATTTTATTCCGAACATAACAAATGCCTGAGCCATTTGAATAGAAGCCAAATTGCCAGTCATCGCTTGGTTGCCCCCAAAAAGGCAGAAAATGCACACGGCACAGCGGATGACTGTAGGCCCTCATTGAAAATACGGTCATGTCTCTGCAGTGCCATGAAAAACCATTCTGCTTCCCCATCTCTCCCCCTCTCGCTCGCCCACGAAGGCTGGCTGGCACTTTATCAGCTGTGCATCCGAAACCGCAGGAAGCGATGTAGAAATACAACAGACCATCATATTTGAAGTGGAAATCTAGTCCTGCTCGGGACATTGGCTCAGATGCGAGGGCATTTCCTATTCCTGTTTTTTAATCTTTAAAAAAGATAATCCAAAATCTTCCCCCCCGCCCCCCCTGCATTATTACTTAAGTTGATTCAAAGGATAACTTTACCCAAATCCCGAAAAATCTATCCCTGAAAATCTCCCCTCTACCCTTGTTGGCCCCCTCACATAAAGTTCTGCATATTTTTGAGTTTGTTTTCATGAATTATAAATTTTACCCCTGTAGGCCTCCAAAAATAAAGATTTTTTTGGCTGGAGGAATACTACCCCGCTGATTAATACATCCTCCAAACGCCTCGGAAGGATCCTGCGAGTTTCCCCCCACGGCTCCGAATAATACTTGGAACAAACTGTTCCGTTTTCTGGCTCTAGCCCTGACCCCAAATCTGAAAACTCTGCACCGATACGGCTGCACGTGAGATCTTCTTTTTTTTTTTTGTTGCCATTTGTGTGAAGTGACGCTTTAGTGGGGAACATCAATTTGCAATTACCGCGTCCCGCGTGCGGTAACTCTGTCAGCAAGGAGTGTTACGGCAGTTAAGGCCTCGCTGGGTGGGTTTTACAGTTGTGTGTGTGTGTGAGCCCGGGCGGAGGAGCGCGGGGGGACGAGGAGGAGGAGGAGGACTGGGCTGGTGGATGGGACACCAGGGTACGATTTAAATACCTGCCTGCTCCGGCTGAGCCGTGATCCATCATCTCTCTGTCAACTGCCACTCCCGACCCACACCCCTCACGTTTCTTCCTTCTGCTCCTCATTCCACTTCTCACATCATCTCACCGGGCCCCTCTTGTTCGCTCTCCCTCTCTCTCTCTCTCTCTCTCTCTCTCCCTCTCCCCCTGGCTGTGGCCCTGCCCCGAGGAGATCACCAAATGAAATAATGGGGCGAGGCGTCAGGGACAGATGGAAACGAATCAGACACAGACGCCAAATAACCGAAACCTGCGGAGAATATGTCCAGGCATCCAAAACCCTGTTCTGCATATTTTAGATGGAACAGATCTTTTTTTTTTTTTTTTTTTTTGCCTTCACGACTCTCATGATTTTACTTCCCGAACACAACTTCTCATGTTTTTACCTCGTGTTCACACTTGGCCGTGACCTTGGGGATTGATAGTGCCGGTGCCTACCACTGCGCGATTTGTACACCGAACAGCTCTCCATCGGGTAGTGATAGGCACGCCACACACACACACACATAAACACCACCGAGTTGGGGGAAATCAGACCCGAGACCAGCGCTGCTGCTGCGTGGCTCTTGAAATATGAATGGTTTTAATTAAACAAACTCGCTTTGCCATCTGGCCCTACTATTGGGCTGGCCTAACGAACAGAGTTTCGCACAAAAGCACGCAAACACGCACACACACATTATTAACCAGGCTGAGCAGCATTCCAACGGGTAGTGCCCAGAAATGGAGAGAAACAACAACCGAGAGATGCTTCGCGAAGCCGGAAAGCGAGCAGGTGCCCCATTGTGCCGGATGTGGTGTGTGAAAAATTGCTGGACTTCACGCGTGTGCACTTAACATACGTTTGTCGGTCCACTGTTGTTGTCGTGGCGATGTGAGCGTGTGTACCCGCAGACTGTCTGACAGCTGTGATGGGATGCGCCACTCGTCTGTCCGACACTAAATGATGATGTTTGTAGTCCGATGGCGGAACCCGGAGAGTTCCCAGCAGGGGGGAACAGGAGAGAGAGCAAGCCTGGTGTGTGTGTCTGTGCGTGTGTGTGTGTGTCCGTGTGTCCGTGTGTGTGTGCGTACTGGGGGGTAGTTGTCTGGCAGCCAAAGCGCAGGAACGTGGGAGGCATGCAAATGTTCTCCACCAAGTGGGACGTGCTATTACTCTCTTAGAGGCTACAATAAATTTGCAGGATTCATCTGTCCCAGCAGCAAAGCATAAACAAAACTGCGCCACCAGCCTCGGCGAGATTCCCTCAGTGATGGAGTGGTAAATAAAAAGTGCAGAAAACGAGTGTATCTCGTCCTCTCTGAAGGTGATCATCATAAGGCACCCCTGCAGCGTGGAAAAAAATAGGCCCTTTCTCTTTCAGGTCTTTGTCTTGAAAACTGTTTTCGGATGTGCACGAACTGTAATGCATTTTTTTTATTTTTTTTACATGACTCGACTTAATTCGTGTCCCCATAGAATATTTTAATTTTTATTTATATATCTACGGCATAGTCAGCCATGCACAAATTCTATTGTGTCCGGGTTGAACCACCAAATAGCTGATGCTATAGCAGAAGGGTAATAATTGTATTTTATTTTGCACATTTTATATCAATAATGATTCATGCTTTAGATTAAATCATAACCCTACAGCTACAAGCACGGCACATAGCTTCAGTAATGCACCCAACAATCATTTTACATCTTCGGCGCCGCGAGCTGCTCTGATTCGTGCGCCGGTCTCACATGAAAAACACTTTGCACACGTCTGACCCCTGGCTGGCGATGAAAGGGCAAACGAGGAAGCGCCATGATGTACTTGAACTAACATGTGGAAAAATTGCAGAAAAATTGCAAAAAAAATTTAAATCCACTACCCCCCCTGGCAATAGGGAAATCAATAATGGAGCACCAGCCTTTGACCCACCGATAACAGCGTGCATCTGGAAGGGCTCTTTGCCATCCAGAGCGGCCTAATCGGATGCTTGACTCCGAGTTGGTGTTTATGAATATCTGATGAGCACTGGAGTAAAGCCTGATGAATAAGTGAGTGGCCCAGCTGTGCATCAAAAAGATCAGGACTCCACCAAAACATTTGCCTGTGCCATATCTCAGCAATATATATATATATATAGAGAGAGAGAGAGAGGTGAGCAATGTACGGCGGAACGTATTTATTTCCTGGGTACAAATTGAGTTCCTTCTACACTGAAACGGGTCCGTCAAAGAGGATGCCGCTACAGAGGAGACTGGTGTGTTAGTTTGTGTAGTGCAGAATGGGTCACGATTGTGTTGATGTTCCCGCGGTGACTCCAAAAACTCCCTGTTTTTCAGAAGGATCTGGAGGAATCTGTCTTGGACGGAGAGTTGTTGTTTGTTTGTTTGTTTTTCCCCCTTTTTTTCTTTTTTGACACTCCCGGTGGAAGAAAAAAAAAAATTAAAGATAAGTCAACCAATGGAAAATAATAAAGTTTGAAACCTGACCTTGATGAAGGAGATGAGGAAAAGAAAAAACAGGGCCCCTGGGCACATCTGTGCAGAGTGGAGGGGAAGAAAGGATGAGGAGTGAGAGGTAGAGAGTGGGAAAACACAGTCTGTTGTCTTCGCGTGTGTGTGCTGTGTGTGTGTTTTTTTTTTTGCGTGAGTGCAATCATGTGTGCGAGGCAGACGAGCAGCTGCAGTAGAGGACGATTGTTCCTGCGCAATTGTGCGACTATCGATTGAAAAAGGCAGAAATGTAAGAAGCAGACGTTTGGCCCTGATTTAAAAGCCAAGGCCACCAAAAGCCACAAGTCTGGTCTGCCACGTCACAGCCGCTCTCTAAAAGCACACAAATTATTGTCACAATATGCACATAAATGTCTGCCATTACCTGTCGCTAACGATGCCCGCGCCAGCAGGCCATCTGCTAACTTTTTCTGCGCTCCCTCCCTCCTCATAACTCTGCAGTTTGCCGTACGTAGCTTCCTTTCCTCCGGCCACCACCCAACAGGGAGCTCTAATGACTTTGTTCAGGCTCCCACATGAGGTCTGAGCCGTGTGCCAATATTTGCCCCTCACCTCAGATGATTGCATTTACTTTACAGCCGGGTGTTTAGATGATCACCTCAATCAGAGCGAGAGTGTGGATTTCATTTTTCATTTTTCACAATGCTGTCAGCCCAGTTGGTGGTCTATATTCCATTTTTGTCATCATTACTTTGTGCGTGGAGGCCAACGACAGGTGGCGGTGGGACACCTGTAGCTTTCGGCTCCACCGGGGACATGGGTTCGCTCAGGGATCTCTTTACCACTTTATGTCCAGGCTTCACCTTTGGCACACAGAGGACGACGACGTAGCCTTGCGCTAATCTCACCTGAGTTCGGACTCTATCTGGCCAACAACTGAGAGGATGGGAATCTTTAAGCCTTTTGGATTTCCTTATCCAGCCTCTGCACTTAGGCTCAGCACTCTCAAGACAGCTCGTCCTTGTTAAGCATCGCCTTAGACTCAGAGACTATGAATGGGACCATTACCCCCGTCTCTCACTGCACACACACCCAGAGAGAGAGAGAGAGAGAGAGAGAGAGACACACACACACTCATACAGATGCATATATTCGGGCCTCGGTTGGAAACTCGTTAGGAGTGGGAAGGTTCTGCAAGGGACGATTCAGTCCTGTGCACAGGGACGGCTTTTTTTTACAATAGACTCTTTTTCCACTGCGCCCACTCTCTCCCTGTAGGCTGCGGCCTTTCCACATTAAAACCTCCACAACATCCCTTCTATCTCCCCCAATCGAGCAAAATGAGCTCCTTCGCGAGGGGGGCCTCGGTCAAACACTCATTGCATATCAGCACGGCAGCTGTCTGCGGAGCTTCTGAGAAACTCCAGCTGAGCAAACCCCCCCCCCGGGGTTACACACCTTTCTTTACTTACTCCCACAGAATGAAGGATAAGATAGAGAGGTAATACCAAAAAAAGGTCTATCCTCAGTCCAACTGCTACGTAGGGGTCTGCCGTCTGTCAGGTGCTGTGTTACATGGAGCACGTTTGATCAAATAACCCTGCTGTTTCTGAAACAGAGCCGCGGGTTTTTTTCTGCTAAACCTCAGATCCTCATCTCGTCGTGGTGTATATTGATGGAAAAGGCATTTGCCTCGAGTAGAAGTCGCAACGGCCGCTGTATTCACAGTCGCCACACACCACATCACACCTGAGAGCTGTACACTGCAGAGAGAACTAATCGATGCCAGAAAAAGGGATATACTGCATAGGGAGGAGAGATTACGTTTTCCGCCTGTGGTCGTGAGACTGTCGTGAATAATGCCCTGGGCAGTGTGTGTGTGTTTTTATTATTACTGCTATTATTGTTATGATCTTAATCTCCTTTCAGTGTTTGCCCCTACCATTTTCCATGTGCTCTGCCTCACCGACACTGCCATCCGGCGTTGTCCTCTCGTAGCTGTCCTCGGGCAGGGGAAGGGCGCCCAGCCGGGGGCCCGACGAGCTCTTGCTGCTGGGCGTCTCCGACTCGTCCAGGCCGCTGTCGTAGCAGCTCTGCAGCGATCCCTGCTGGTGAGGGTCCTGGGGCTGGCTCACCACCGAGAAGGTCACTCGGCGAAACGGCTACAAGAGAAACCAAAGGGCCGGGGGTCACTATAAAAGGGACTGTTGCTTTTTTTTATTCGATTGTTAGACGTCAGCTAAGGAGTGGAAAGGGGAGGGGGGGGGGGGGTCCTCTGGAGTTCAGAAAGGGGACTTGGGTCAAGATAGGTTAGGGGGGGGGGGGGGGGGGGGTCCTCTGGAGTTCAGAAAGGGGACTTGGGTCAAGATAGGTTAGAGGAAAAGAAGGGGGTCAGGATACCAGCCAAATGTCTGAGGTCACAACTAAAGGCCACACATGAATCTGAAATCGACGTCCCTCCCCTGACCGACACAATCCCACAGATAACCTCGTCCGCTCTGTCACAACAGCTCCGACCTTTTTTATTTTTATCCCTTTTTTTTTTATGTCTCCACTAAAACGAGGACAAGGTGAACAAAGCGCTGGGCTCGGCGGTCGCTGGGGTTTTTGGCGCCGCGGCAAAGACAACAGCTCGGCTACGCGATCCTGTCAATATGTGTCGCCTCACACGTTATTGATCAGTGTCCCACCTTAAGCCGGAACAGAGCATGTCATTAAATTCCGTCTCCTACTCGTCCGCATCTCTCCGTCCCTGCCTGAGCGCTGTACAAAGGTGGTGGCAGAGATGGGGGGATGAAAGAGGGAGAACGAGCATGAAAGGAGGAATGAAAGAGCCGGGCTTGGTCATTACCAGAATAAATGGCATCGCAAATGTCTAATGCCGTTCATTAATTAGGTACACACACCATCGGAGCTTGCCTCTCCGCCTGCCCCTCCCTGGCCCTCGTCACCTCCTCTGCTGTTCCCTCTGTCCTTGTTTCCTCATTCCGTCACGGGAATATTAAACAGGGCCCATTACTCAAACATTTTTCTCTATTTTTCTCTCTCTCTCTCTCCCTATCTTTCCACTTGCTCCCCAGTAGTACTTTATCAGCTTCTGTGATTAGCAACGGCATCTTCAATTTGTGCGTTTGAGTCGAGGCCCCGTCGCGCGCTCTGAGAGTCTGGTGTCAAAACCTCACGTCAGGCTCTTATCTTCTTGACAGATATTCGGGTTTGTGTGAGAGTTTGTCTTTAGAAAAAAAAAAAAAAAAAATGAAGTGATGGATGCAGCGCAGACACACACACACACACAGATGTTGGGAACCTTGTCAGTTGACAGGTCACGTCAGAAAGGTAAATCTCTTATTATGTCACCCCGACATGCTTATTGAAACCGCCTCTGCGTCACTGCCAGGAAGAGTCTCTTTTTTAGATAATGAAATTTCCCACAAGCCACTGGGAGGAAATGGGATGTGTGTGTGTGTGTGTGTGTGTAAATTTGCATTTATTTATATATTTCTTCGAGTTTTTCTCTCCCTTTCTCTCTCTGGCTGGCTGGCTGGCTAACACAGCAATCTTGGCAATAAATCATGTTTCCATGTAATTACAGTCAACACTCAACAAATGAATTGGTATAAATATTCATGCAAATTTCACTTGGATAGTCAAACATTTGTTGCATAATTAAAATCGGGAGCCAGAAGGAGATGTGCTGTCTATAAGTGTAATAACACTCGAAGGCATGTTATGATATGAAAAAAACAAAAAAAACACCTTTATTTATTTATTTTAGGGTTTTAGTTGTGCTTTGTTTTGTCTGCTTTGCCTCACTTGCTTGGTGCGAGATGTGCGTTAACACGACCCACAGCTTGTGTGTGTGTGTGTGTGTGTGTGTGTGGTCGGAAAAAATAACTAGTTTGTCTGGATCAGATTTAGCGGAGTGCCACACTCCCTGGGAAACATGGTGTTCTAATGATACAGATTAAACAACTGTTGCCTAATGAATTGCTGGCAAGGCGGCGGCAAAGAAAAGAGACACCCGCGCGAGAGTGCGCACACGGAGGGGAGATTGAGTTTGGGAGAAAAGAAGCTGACGGGGATGAAAAAAAAAAGAATAGTGAAATGAACAAATAGATTTTATTCACCTGAATGTCCCCTTTTTTTCCACGGGGGGAGAGCGAGATAGAAAGGACAGGGGAGGGGAAAAAAAAAAGCTAATTTGTTTGCCGACCAGAAATGGAGTTCATGCAGAGATGGCCTGAGGCTTTGGATTAGAATCTGCAGCAACCACCGTCTGCACAGCGACCTTCGCTCCCTTTATTCTGTGTCTTTTAAATAAATGAATAACATAAAAAGTGATTTTCATACCCCCCCCCACACACAGACACACACACACCCCGCCTCATGGTTGTGTGCGTGCGTCTCAGGGGAAGAGAAATAGAAATGTCCAACGTGTCATGTAGAATCACATATGGCTTTGCAGTTGTCACAAGCAGTCCGTCTTATTTTTTTTGTTCTTGTCTTTTATTCTGTCTGTCTGTCTTTCGAGTGTTCCTGGGGGGAAACAACTATTTGGGGGCTTGTCACATGGCCAAACCACAGGGCAAAATTAACAAAATGATCTGCCGTGCACATGCACACTCAGGGCTGACGAGTGGGTTTGTTTCCGCTGCCCCCCCCCCATAGATATTTTAAATGCATGAGCGATGGCCGTACAATTACTTCCCATGACAGTCGATGATGTGATGTATATTTTTTATATAGCCTTGGATTTTGAAAATGGAAAAAAAAAACGAACTTATCACATTGTTCCACTTGTAACATTAAAAACAGGTTTAGGACTAGAATGGCCTAGCCCCAGTCGTTGTTGAATGTATGGATTTCTTTCTGCGCGTTAGCACCAGTTGGCTTTATGTCTACCAGATGCTGGGCGTCCCTACAGCAGAGGGCCTCTTCGGGGGCGCCTGTGATGGAAAGCCAGCTGTGACAGCCACGGGTGATTGAGCAAATCTGTCACCCCCCCTCAAAAAAAAAAAAAATGAACAGCGCAAACAAGCCACAGGTTTATTGGGAGCCGCTCGGCCAGGCCCGTTTCCCCGGATGCTAAAGGGAAAACATATGGTCGGCCTGACACAGGCAGAGCCGGAGCCAACGTAAACAGGGCCGTGCCACTCATGTCGATAATATGTGACCTCTCACATTTGATTTTCATTTCCTCCTCCCTCTGTCTAAACGCTGAGCTGCTGTCAGGAGCACTCTGTTTCAACCCATTTGTTTTTTTTTTATCTCCCAGCAAATCTTGAATGGGAGTCCCATTTTTTTGTGTGTTTTTAAGTAGAGCACTCTGCTTTTGCATGAAACCTCGGCGCTGCCCTGATTAATGGCACAGTTTGACAAAACAGTAGAGACACATGACTTCAGGCTATAGAGTAACTTTACTCATGTCCTTAATGCTCGTTCTCTGTGCGGTGTTTATATTCAAAACCTGTTCTCTTTGGATGTCTGGATTCCTAATTAAGCCCACGTCCAGCAGATCCTCTGGCTGGAACAGAGGACGATAATGGAACGGTGGAGGTGGGTCTGAGTGGAAAACACGGTGTGTGTGTGTGTGTAATTTCAGCCCTGAGTACCTTTGGCGGATGGCAGTGACCCACCGCCGTGAACCACAGGAAGTAATTGTGGCTGTGCCGGACCTGGGGAACGGGGAGTAAACATAAACTGCGGGGCCAGTGTCTTATTGCAGTCAACCGAGGAAGGCGGACAGATCCAGAAGAGGAAGTAGGCGTAAGTGAGATGCAGAGGACGATAACGAGGCCCAGTTGAACTGGGGCGAGACAAAGAGAATCAGAGAGTGTAAGTGCAGGGGAGTGACACGAGAGCCAAGAAAAAAATGCAAGAAAAATGCCTGTCTGTAATTAAGAAGGCATGTCTCATTTTGAATGTGCTAACCTGAGACGCACAAAGGCTGGCCAATAAAGCAAAGGTCAAGCTGGCTGTCGTTCCAATGCTGTGAATGAAGGAGGTCACGAGGCGCGCTGGCGTTGAAGCTGATAAATGACACAAATGCCCTCAAGGTGAATGTCTGTCTGGAAATCAATTGGAAAGTGATCCAGGTGGATTGGGGTTCTATTTGGCTCTGATGCCACACGGCCTCGGTAGTCAGGAACAAGGGGCAGGCAGAAAAAATGGAAGGTCTCAGGTGTAGCGGGCCCCTCCAGGAGTGACCGGGGGGCTTTCAAAGGGGGATTTTTGGACAGGGCCGAGTAAGTTCTGGGAATGCCGACTGCAGTTGTGTTAGCGTAACCGCCCGCAGAGTCTCAGGTATCGCGTTCTGGCCTGGACGATGGGTTTGGCCCCGTCAAGCTCCAGTGCTCTTCTTCACTTCTTCGGCCCCCCCTTCTCTATTCATCAAACTCCCGTGCGCGCATTCCTCCAGGCTCACTCTTCCCAGAAAACAAAAAAGAAATTGAAAAAAAGACAGGATGAAGGGAAGAAACTTGGGGAATTGTTCCAAAGAACACCCAAGACTCGAGGAGAATAGAAAGATAAACAAAGCTCAAATACACTTGTGAGTTCAATGTCGGATTTCTTTTTTTTTTGCCCCCATCATAATTTTCACAGAGAACAAAGATGCAGGGTGTGTCTTTTTTTAGCCATGTTGTTCTAGTCTGCTGATTTTGAAAAAAAATATGTTTTTCCAACACATCTTTCTTAGACAGCCGGGCTTAGAGGCTTCGTTCAGCTGCTGCGTCTCCTCACCTGAATGCTGCACGCAATCATTGATCGGAACATACAGCACAGGTAGATGGATTCTATTGATAAGTGCATGCGTCTATCTCTCAATTGAAATGATGGGCTGTTATTGCAGAGGCTGCTGTCATTATGGGCAACACTGCACACAGTCTTGTTAGGAGTTGATGGTGCAATTAGTAGCTCTTTATATATATATATATATATATATATATCTCTCTTTGAAATCCTTGAGAGTGTTTTTACTTTTCCATTTTACCAGGTGGCTGCTTTATTATCCGACAGCACACTCATCAATTGAATGTCCTCCGGTGCTCGTCCTCCGGTGTTCCTCTGGAGCCTTATTATTGACCCTTTATCGCGGTGTTTGGCAGGAGACATGGTTGTATAAATATATGGAACGAGTCGGTCAGGAGCATTTAAACAAGTCCATGAAAAAGACAGCAGGAACCCCCCACAACATGATCTCCCCCGTGCCACTGACTATTCTATGGTGGAGGCTGTGCCATAAAAAAAAAAAAGAGGTCCTCAGAGGGAACTCTGTGGAGATCAATTCTTGGTCTCAGCACCGGTGCCATGGGAACCACATTGGAATGAGAAAAAGGAAGTGGGGAAAATAAAAGATGCAAAAGTTGGAGAGAGCGTAGGAAAGGAAAGGAACGGAGGGAGGAAAAGGAAAGGAAAAGAGATAATGTGAAAGAGTGGGTGATCACCCCATCCCAAGCTGCATTTTTTTTTTCCCTATTCTTCATCCACATCCCCTCCCTCTTATGTCTTTTCCTCTCCCAAGTGTGTTTGGAATTCCTTTGGAAGAGTGCCACAGTTGGCACTTTCCTATTAGAATGCACCCCGAGTACGCAGCTGGAGAGACAGACGTGCAAGGAAGGGAAAAAAAAAAAAAAAGGAAATCTGGGAGAAAAAAAAAAAAGAAGATCACACATGGTTACTTTCTTTAAGTCTGGGCTAAACTTTTAATTGCTCTTCAAGTGGCGGATTAGGCCACTGGTGAAACAGAGATACAATTCTTTGGGGATGCGTTTGAACATCTTCAGAAGCTTAGACCAACCTCTGACCCACGCTGAATAGCTAAAGGAGAAGTCTTCGTTTTTTTTATATATATATTTTTTTCCTCTCTCCGTTGATGGGGTGGGGGGGGGGCATTAGTTTTGAGTGGCAGTGGATTATTTCAAGCTGACAAATAACATCCTTTGTGTGTTCCTGCTGCTGGTCTGCAGGAACACCATCACAGCCGGCCTGGTGTCATATAACCAATAGTGTGAGGTTAAAAAAGGAGACATGAAAGCTTTGAAAATCATAAAGCAACAAATGAACTCATTTATTTTCTGTTTTCTTTTTTCATCTGCGGATGTCATTGAGTGAATTGTGTTACGTGCTTTCATTATGAATGGATGCGGCCTTCTCCTGTGTCGCCACGTTATGGCCGCTGAGTGTCAACCCTGACCCTGGTGTAGCTTACATGCTGTCTGCTGGAAAAATCTCCAGATCGCATATCCTACTCCGTTATTTTTGAGTGTGTAAGTGCACTGATGGCTGAATGACATATATACCATTCACTGAGCGCGTGCGTGCGCCTCTCTCGTGAAATCGCTCCCTGTGCAGTCAGGCGTTCAAGTGCCTCTTGTCCAACGGTGTGTGTGTGTGTGTCATGTCTTTGGCGTTGTCATGTCATTTTGTAGTCATAGTGACATCAGCTGGGGGGGGGGGGTTCTAGGTGTCATGTGTTGGGATCCATCACCGCTCTGGCAGCGCTGTGCCTGACCAGCGACCTACTCCTGTCAGTTTGCGGCGGGCCCCCGGGGCTGGCACTAACGGTAGCTTGTTGTGACACAGGTCTGGGTGTCGGCAAAAAGCATGACACGGCATCAGAGTGGGCACACGGCGGCCAAATGCCGCCATGGCGCGCCGGGGGAAAAGGAGCAGCTCGCGTGTTGTGCGACCTGTCCTGGCAAATGCGAGGAGCAGGAGATTTAGGAGCCTCGGAATGCCGTATCTAAAGAAATGACACAAAAGCAGTGATTTAATCTGCAGAGACAGACAGGCTGGGGGAGAGAGAGAGAGAGAGAGAAGGATAAAGAAAGACAATGGCTGAGATAAAGGAAGGGAGGGACGAAGGGACCCGTGTGCAGGCTTTAATAAGGCTGATAAATGATTCTTTATTTACCATCCTGAGTCACTGATGACAGATAACTTGCATTTAGGGGATCAGGGCCGCCATCCAAACAGGCAGAGAGAGAGAGAGAGGAGAGAGATGGATTGTGGGAGGTTAGAGAGCATATCCGGCTTATCCGCTAATGAGCCGTTCTATTTGAGTATGATCATGCGGGCATGTATCATTCATGTTGGATAAGTAGCGTGGGTCTCCTTGTGTAGCGTGTGTGTGTGTGTGTGTGTGTGTTTGCGCGTGTCCTTGTGACGTTTTTAGAAGCACCCGCACTTTCCCCATTTCATCAGCACGGCACCACCAGGTGGCGCGGCTTTGCCTGGAGGAAATGGATGCCAACTGTATGTCCTGATCATATCGCGACGAGCACGCGCGCACGCATTGGCACTTCCCTTACAGGTCCCATCCACCACCTGTTCCCGACAACACCAGCGTAGGACAATTATGATGGCGACAATTAAGAAAACAATTATTACAAACGAGTAATTAAACCCTAACGTCGGGATAAATTAAGAGACAGTGGAGGGGAGGGAGGGAGGATGGAAAAGGCCTCAAGGCGAGAGGGGCAAGAAATGTAGAAAAAACGCTTTAACAATGGAAAATAAGGAGAATTGTTACTGACACGTTGGTGCAACACGAGGATTCTGGGAAATGGGAAGTCCTCACACACAATCTCCCCCATCCCTCCATCCTCGTTCATCATCTCACCTCTGCCCCTTTATCTCCCAATGTCCCTCCATCCTCCATCTCCTCTATCTCTCTCTCTCTCTCTCTGTCACTCTGGCCCGTTCCCTCCCTTCCTCGCTATCTTTGTCGAGATCCCGCAAGGTCAAACCTCCCCGACGTTTGATGGATGAAAATGGAATTAAGATGAAAGCACACTTGCGGATAATGAAGATGTGCGGCGGGAGATTAGGAAGCTGAGGGAGGCTGCCGAGGTGCCCACCAAATTAATATTGAAATTTATGTGTGTTTGGCTCAAGCCCAGACAATCCCCATGTGTTACTTTCACCGGGGGGCCAAAGTGGAAAACATAACAAAAAATTTAATAGGGGGGAGAGAGCGGACAGGCGGTGCTGTCTGTTTAGTTTTTTTTTCCAGCCATCAGTATTCATTTTGTGCGACAATGCGCAGAATAGCGAGGGGGGGGGCACAATCCAATCTTTCCCATCTGGGCGGCCCATCTAAAGGGCCGGATCAGCGTACGTGCGTGTTTGGAGGCGTTACAGGAGAGATGGGCGAGGGGGATAAGGCCCCCGTGCCTCCGAGAGGCTTCAAACACACACGGTCTATCAAGGCCCCATATCACAGTGTGATGGCAGCGATAGGCGCCCTAATCCGCATGTAAAATAGTCCTCTCCTCCCAGGCACTTCTTGGAGTGCACTCTCCACTCCTCCTTCTCTCCTTCTCCCTGACACTGCTCCCAGAACAAAAAAAAAAAAGAAAAGGATCCGCCACGTGCTCTTCAGGCCTCATTTTCGGCTCAAGCACTATTAGATCTCATTACTCAGCTGTTGACTGGCCAGCCATTTTGGGGCAGCTAATGGGAATTTTGATAATGGCGTCAGGTTGTTTTGGTCCCTGACTGTCACGGGCGCTCCGGCACTCGGCCTGCGGTGGCACTTTTCTGGAGGCGCACAGGAATGACGAGAAAAAAGAAAGAAACACAATTCACTGTACGGCATGTTTGTACCCTCTGGTGTTCCAGCCCAATAAGTCAAATTAGGCAGAAAAAAAAGAAAGAAAAAAAAAACATTGTACGAGGAGTACAAAAGAAAATTCATGCGCGGCTCAACTCTGTTTTTTGTCCTCTCTAAGCTGTTCTCCCTTATTGAATAGGATGGAGGAAAAAAATGTGGTCGGGTTACATAGGAGAGAGCCAACAATGGAGTTCTTTGTTAAGACATTAGGTAAACAGGCAGAAAATATATTATCTTTTTTTTTTTCTCATTTTGTTTTTTTACTTTCTGAGCCAAAAGGTCAACCCGACATAATTACTGGACACCTGTGCCTGCTCTCCACTGAGCCTTGCTACCAGTGTACTAATGCCCCCTTTGCCATCAATCCGTGCTTACGTGACTTTCTGTGTGTGTGTGTTTGTGTGTGCGAGCGTGTGGGTCAGAGAGTTTCGCCTATCACCTTACCGGCAGCTGGTATCCCAGGGAATAAAAGAGTCAGTGAGATGGCCAAGCGGATGAAGGAGGACAGTGGGTGGGAGAGTGGCAGCGGTGTGCAGGGGTAGCAGATGGGACGGATCTTGTGTCTCGTTGAAATACCTCCCCCTTCGACACGTTACAGGTGAAAGCACCGAACTGTATGCACGACCCCCCCCCCCCCCCTCTCTTTCTTTGAGATGGAAAAGCGAGAGAATTGCTGGTATTGAAGTAACCTAAAGAGGTGGTAGAGTGGGGGGGGGGCGGAGTCAATGACACCAAGATGGCTATTGATTTTCAGCGTGGCAGGTAGTAGTGAGGTGCAGCATCATCATGGATCCATGATGCCCGATTGATACAGAGGAGTGAAGTTGGCTTAGAGAGAAATGTTGTGCGTTTGGGACTGCTATGAATCGGCCTCTGTGTCGTCCTTGTGAATTTTCTCTCTCTTCCCCTATTTTGTTTTCTTTCCCTCCCTCCGTCACCTCGCCCTGACAGCCCTGCTCGGAAAGACGGAGCGGGGGGGAAAAAAAACAAAAAAAACACCCAACAACAACCTGACATCAAAACTCAAGGCCAGAATTGAGGCTGTCACATGAAAAGACAAAACCTCCATTTAATTTGAGCTGGTATTACATTGCCACTTTTTCTCTCTTTGATCTCGGAACAATGGCCTCAGACTGAGCCCTTTCCAAAGCCTTCCACACTCAGCCGTACCTACGTTCTCGCTGAGCAGGTTTTTCTCTCTCTCTCTCTCTCTATTCAGGGTTTTATATAGCCAAAGCCAAGCGCTCGCCGCACAGCACCCCACCACACTAATGATGGCCCTCATCAGGCTGGCTAATTTAACCCCCTGTGTAAATTGAGAGGTAGGGGTCACGGTGGGGGGATGCAATTCATCTAAAGCTGAAGCAGCTTGAGCTTAAAACAATAATCAGCTCTCTAACAGTAAAAACAGCCGCCTGGCCCACATTGCTATAATAACGAGAATATTAGGTGTGTTTTATTTATCTGCAGTGGCACACCACATTATTATGAATTTGGGGCACTGGGGGAGCAGTTATTTAAAAGGCCACAGTTTTTGTTATTCCTCACGTATGTGTACGTATCAAAAGATGCAAATATAATATGAAAATCATTTCAGGTGCAGGAAGTCTGCACACGCGGCCTTTGTGGTGATTTTACCGGCTGACACTCGCAAAGGAGTGGGTTGGGAGGTGGCTGTCCGTTTTCCCAAGATGCATCTGGCGGGTCGTTGTAGTACCGTGCTGTAGTAACAGCTGCAAAAACCCATATGTACAACGAATGTCCTGGATGTCTAGATGAAATTCCATAATCCTCTTATAGTGCTCACGGCTTTCCCCTTTTTCTGTGGAAGTTGTCGGGTGATTGCGTAGCCGTGTGTGTGAGTGTGTGTATTAATCGAACATACATGTGCCAGTGCGTTTGTTATTTCGGCCAGGAATATTAGCCACCGACTCATCCATCACAATCAGTCCACTCCCTAATTCTCATGAGCGAGAGACGCTCTGCTTATCTCAACGCTTTGGAGCCGAGGCCCAACACTAACAAGATAGAGAAAGACGAATAGTGTGCGTTGGGTCATACATCCCATAATAGGCTGAACAGTATGTTTCACCTTTTTTTTTAGACCTCGGTTGAACTTTCTGGTGTCTTCAGACACACAGACACACACACACAAGGTCCCTGTCATCCTTTCGCTCTCTCCACTAATGAGTTCCATTTCATTCCCACATTCCTTTACACGACCCCATCAACCTCCGCCGTGTTGAGTTGCAATGCCACCGTCTCTCTCTCTCTCTCTCTCTCTCTATATCCAGCGCTCCGCCGTGCAGCTGATCTATGCCAAGCCCTACAATCTAGTTAATATTTCATCAAGTGGGGAATTTCACATCTGTAGGTCACATTCTGGGCCCGGGCAATTAGAAACTCAAACAGCGACCTAGCTTGCTTCTGTAATTCTCCTTCTTCTCCTCATCCTTTTTTTTTTTTTCAAAGGGAATTAACAAGTTGAAATTAATTCGAGCCCTCGCTGAGGTCCTCGCCGTGCAATCGTCAAGAGTGTCAGAGATCGGGCCGGGAGGAGGAGGAGGAGGAGGGGGGTGATGCGTTGATGAGAGCGAGAGAGAGAGAGAGACAGTCCAGCCATATCTGCATGAATAAAATAGCGTTCTCTGTTTAAAAACGTTACAGGGCTAAATGAGAGGCCAGCGCAGTCATTTGCCGGATACGGATTCCCTTTGGTCTTGGACAAATCTCTCGTTTAGGAAATTAAGGGACACCATATCGCCACGGTTACCGGAGACACAATGTAGTGGAAACCTGTGATCTGGAGGGCTAAATATTTGACAGATACGTTTGTATTTGTTTGCTTGAATAATGAATTTGTCTGCGTGCCTTTTTTTTTTATGTTTGGTGGCGTGTCATCACTTGTGCGCACTGGAGGACATCTGTGCCGGCACGTCTTGTGTGTGTTGTGTGGATTTTTATAAATGCATCTGGATTTGGTGGGTTTACCCTAGATAGAGGAATCTGGACTAGATTAACAATGCCCCGCTCACTGCAAGATCTTTGATTAACCCCTGCCTCTGCCTCTCGTCATTAGGAGGCTTAACCCTAGGAAGCGCGGTCCTGTTCCCGCGTACGATAACACAGGAACAAGATGGTGTCGCTGGTGCGTAAACACAAGGGCGGCTCCTCACCCCTCTGCGTCGTCGCGTAATTGAATTGTAGGACGTGATAAGAGATGTGTGATCAAGGAGCCATTTGTTTTTGTTTCCACTCGGCCCTGGAGTGGATTTAAAAAAGATCACTGAGCCCTTATCTGCTAAAGATACTGAGGAGAGTTTCAAATAAACACAAACAAGGGCTCATCATGGTTTTATGGGCCAAGGAACAATAAAATATGTTCCCACTGCTGGGCTGACATAGGTCAGGTCTAGGTCTGGTGATTATTAACAATAACCATTGGGAGCCTGACCTGCCGTGACCTCCTCACCTTCCTGTCTGCTCGCCTGCTCAGAGCTCATGCGAATTGATTGTTTGTTGCGGGAGGGAGAATTGGGAGAGAGAGAGAGAGAGAGAGGATATGGGGGGAATTCATTTAAAAAAATGACCAAAAAGAAAATATATACTCAGTCTGGCAACTGCGGGTCCCTGCTGGCCTAATTTAAGCGGGCAAACAAGAGAGGCAGCCCAGAAATCTGGCAAAAATAAAAACCCATGCTCCCCGCCGCAGCCAGATAACCAAGGCCATCGCACAGAGACGTGGCAAAAGTCCACACAATCCGTCTCTGAGTTACAGTCTCCACTCACAAGCTCGTAATGCAAGCCAGTGAGCACAGCATTGAAATGAGAGAACAGCACCTTTTTTGCAGCAGCAGATGAAACTTAGGTACGAGTGTGGACGTGTATGGCGTGTGTGTCTGTGTGTGCCCCAATCAGCACATGACGCCGAGGCCTGTCAGTCAGACATTAGCAGCCAAGTCACCGCCAGGCAGAGGAGGAGATGAGGCTGAATGGTTATTAGTGGCTGTGAAATCTTAGCCCCAAAGCTCCCAGTGCATTCTCTAGCACATTTCTCTTCTCTAAGATGTGCTTTTTTTTTTCTTTGCAGCATTTCTGTTTCGCACAAAAAATGAGTGTGGAGTGACAGCTTGGAAGGTGTAGCAGAGACTGAACGTGATGTTGTTCCGCATAAAAAAAAGGAGTAGTTTGAAGTAGTGCCTTTTTTTCTGCGTTTGGGAGATTGATCTTCATCCCGAGTTGGTTTTGTCGTTGCGCTGGAGGACCGGGAATATTCACAGAACGTTTTGCTTTCGCAATTACAGTCAGTCAATGGAAGTTGTAGGAAATGTTCACCACCCACAAAGCGGTTAGACTTTGGCTTTGGGGTTTTCCCACTATTTTTTCCTGATGCCGTGGCCCCACAAAAGCCCGTTCCCCCACTTCCCCTGCCTCAGCTGCTGTTCCTAAATCAATTCGATCCTTCATCCTCCCAAAAACAACATTTTGCTTGGACGGCTCAGAAATGAGTCACTTTACAAACAAAGCAAAAAAAAATCTTTTAGAAGGAGGGCCACATGCAGACACATGCACAAGCATTCATGCATTTATAATAGTGTGCAACCACACCGGCACTGAAAAAACACGCACTCCCACACACACACACACACAGAGACAAAAAGCCTTAAGCCGATGGACGTGGCGTTTAAACGGATGTGACAGTAAAACAAGCCGACTCGCTCGGATTGCGGCCTGGTTCTCCATCGCACTCTCTCCGATTCTCTCGCTCTCTCCGCCTCAATGTTGAAATAACGATGTCGTCGCATATTTGTCAAACAGATGCAGCTACTTCACACTTGCTGGAGGAAGATGCAATATGCAAAGCTTTATGCAATTTCTGTTTTCGTCAGCGTTGCGCAGCAGCTGTCAGTCAGAGCTGGACCCAAAATCTGAAAACATACTCCCACTCGTGGGTCCACTCAATATTTGCTATGAGTCACCGCTAGAGGCCATCTCCGCAGTATTAGGACAAAATACAAATTAGGGGGAGGGAGAAAAAAAAAAAGAAAGAAACCATTCCATCTCACAGAGGACCGAGCTGTGGCAGTACGTTGAATCTGAAATGGGCGCGCACACACACACAAATCAGTTTCTTGCAGCATAATCAAGATGGCGGGCAAACAGAAACATGTTTTTATATTTGCTCCACAGTCCCAGCATACGTGCCTTGGGTTAGATTTCCACAAGAAAGCAGGAGAGGCGTACACCCCTGCTAGCGCGTGGCCAGCCACTTCGTCCCGCCTCTCGCCGCCCATCAACCCGAGGATCGACCATCAATCGCGAGCGCGGTAGCCCTGCTCAATCTGCTCGCTGTTTGATCTGGGCGAGGCCGAGCCAGAGAATCAACAACTCTATCACAGAAGGACTTTGCATACAAGAGAGAAAAAGGCAAAGGGACACAAAGCAAACAAATAAGTGTGCCAGACCGTATGAAGAATTCTGGGCTGCGTAATTAAGCGACATTCATAATACATGACCGGAGGGAGAGCGGGAGGAAGCGAGGGGAGGAGAGTTAGAGGAGAGCGTCGGAGCGTGGCGATGCTCGATCCGCCGCCATTGATCAGACGTGTGCGAGTGGGTTTATTCCTGCTCCTTTCCATCATGTGGCGGCTGGTGTGACACCTGTGCGACTTTGTGCGTGTCGCTGGGTTGTGTTTTTCCCCCCCCACCGCTCGTTGTGTTTGCGTGAGAATGTGTGCGTGTGCGTGTGTGTGTAGGTGCGCGTGCGTGCAGTGGGACGGAGGCAGAGGGCCTGTGGCAGGTAGAAAATGACCCGGCCTTTTCATTTGACACCGCTGCGCCTTCAAACAAACTACCTAGGGCCCCCGCGCACACCCATAATCCATTCAAGGTAGCAAGCAATTTTCATTATTGACTGGTGAGAAACGGGCAGAGAAAGAGAGACCAGGAAGAGGAAGAGGGGGAGGAGGGGTGAGCCCGAAGAGACTGAAAATAGAAAGAGAATAGCGTAGCTGAGAGATTTGAGAGACGTAAAAGGGAGGGTGGGGAGGGGGAGAGAAAGAAAAAAAAAAAAAAGGTTGAGTAAGCCGAGAGAAAATACAAATAAAGCAAGGGGCTCAAGACAAGGGGAAGATGGGAAAAGAGAGATATGTGATTGAGAGTGATGCATGTGGAGAGAGGAGACGGGAGGGGGGGATGCAATCACACAAGGTGCTTATGTACGGGAGCAAATATGGGACCTCATTGTTTCCCCAATGCCAAACGCGCACTCTCTTAGGGCCAGAGGCTTCCGTGGTCACCACCAAAGCAGGAGGGGGGCGTGGCACATTTCAATCGATGCTAATCAGGGGCCTTGTCAAGAAAACGGGCCAGGGTTGTGCGGCAGACATAGTCGTGACCGTGAGCTGACAGATGGCAGAGGCCAGTTGTCTACACACCCATAAATACACACTGCCCACTCTCTTCTCAGTAAATCATCAAAATACGAAATAAATAAATGAAGCTAATACCCCCCGCCCGCAGGTTGTTTTTTTTTACAGTATCATGCTTTAAAGATGTGCGGAGGATATTGACAGTGCATTTTGGGACAGACTCATTGACATGCAGCCCGGCGAGCCGCGCAAGACGAAGCCGAGGGAGACGCAGGCAGATAGAGGGAGGGAGAGGGAGAGAGAGAGAGAGAGAGAGAGAGAGAGAGTTGCTAGTGCTTGAAAGAAATCCCTCTACACGTTATATAGAATCACACAGATTTGTACTGTTTAACCCGCCCCCCCTCCCCCCATAGCACCAATAAAAAGCTTTAAAAGCTCTCCCCAGAATCACAAAACATTTTTGAAGTATATTTCATGAGCTGTACATTATTCACTGCAGGAATGCTGTCTCCAAACAGCAGTAGACAGGGAGCATCTTTCGCTTTTATATATAAAGGGAAGATATGACAATAAAGCCGATAAAAAAGAGAGTGCGGGGGGGGGGGGGGGGGGGGGGAAGGGGGGGGGGTTAGAAATTGAGAAACGATTGATATTCAATCCCTGTCTTGTTCCCCTCGTTTTTTCTCCATCTCACAGCCAGGAAATGAGCCTCTTTTCTTTTGTTGGATGTTTATTTATTTATTTATTTTTAATTCTTTAATTCTCCTTTGATTGAAAATTTGGAAGAAGAGAAAAACCAGTACGGCTGATTAGTCCACATCTCCGCAGTATTCAATTTTTTTTAAAAAGGGATTTACTTGTAAATCAGAGGTGAAGCCTCTGTCTGAGTCTCGCCCAGAGGGTCAGCATCACTCCTCCGTTGCGGGATTGTCAAACCTCGACAAATATGCCACACTCACAGCCAAACATTTCTCCCTTGTTTCACATTCATGGCTCCACTCCCCACAGACAGTCCCCGCTTCCAAATCCCTGATGCCAACATCCCGCTTTGGCTCTCGCCTTATCTTCTCCTCTCCTTTTCAGCATCCCTCCCTCTTTTCTTCAATGTCCTCTCTCTCTCAAATCATCTCCCCTGCACACACACACACACACACTCATTACACTTAAAGGCAGTGTGTTTAAAATGATAAGTCTTTTTTTTGTCCCCCTCTCTCTATCTCTCTCCCTCTCTCTCCTCACGGCCGGGGCCAGGGCCTGAAGTTGCCTCTGTCAGCACAATAAGGCCCTATAATGGATGGTAATCATTCAGCGAGCGTGGCGGCTATGGCTAGTCTGAAAAAAAAAAAAAAAAAAAAGAGAAATGAAGTGAGTGAGTGAAAGAGAGAAAGAGAGAGAAGCCTGGTTCCTATGCTTGCTAATCTCAGCTAATGGCTTCTGCCGAGCCAAGAGAGCGCTATATGCACTAATAATGCAGTGGGGGGAAGAAACTGAAGGATTGGGCGCATAGGGGTGGGGTGCGGGGGTCAACTGAGTGTGTGTGTGTGTGGGTGAGAGAGAAGCAAGTTAAGGAAGAGGGGGGGCGAGTAAAGGAGGAGGGAAAAAAGGAAAGCAAAGTCAGCTTAAGCGCCTGGTTTAATAGCGTCATTATTATAGGGAGGCACCCACTATGGGATTTAGAGCCAAACACACACACACACATATGAGAACAAGTCAATTTAAAGACTTGCTCACCCAACGTGACGTATTACAGAGCCATTTATCACTCATGGCTAATGAGGTTCATGTATCGCCTGACAAAGACATAAGCAAATAACTTTGCAAATTTATGGGGGAAACAAGCTCATGTTTCTTTTCATAGATATCATTAAAGGCGGCCTATGTACAAGGGGTTTGGCCGCAAAAATGTTACTATGGATTTATGGAGTCAAAGCTATTAACTTAACAGAAAAATCCTTTGCTCATAGTTTGCAAAGATGGGATTATTGGTGCTGTTGCAAAGTTTCTGGGGCCCACAGAGCGGATTGGCTGTCGGTCCACACATTCTATTCCACACATCACATCGGACATTTTTTCATTAAAAACAAAAAAGCCAAAAGCCTGTGGCAAAGATAAAGGGGGAATTGAAAAAATGCCAAGAAAAAACGGGATTTATGGGAAAAAATATACTTAAATGCAAGACTGTAAACAATCCTCATTTGGACAAGGCCGTACATTGGCTGGTGTGGCAGTGAGCTCGTGTTGTGATGCTTTGAGGGATTGGACTTTTGTCTAAAGGGATTAGCTCAGGGGATAAGCAGAATGTTTCCTCTATCTGTTTAGCCAAACTGAGCAGGCAGACGGCAAAATAGTACTTGGTTGTGCCTGGGCTCATTTTCCATTTTCCCAAAATGTATATTTATCCGTTTATCCAGTTTTCATCATCATCCGCAAGGTTAAGCGAGTCTGCGCAGGGACGGGGCGGCGAGGTCGGAGGCACGAAAGGCTGATACCGAATTACTGTTGTCCAGAGCTCCCTGCACATGCACGAGGACGGAGGCTGGGGATTGGAGGAGAGGCCAGCGGGCGTTTTTCTCTCATTACAACGCCAACAGGCACAGATGGCCGTGGCCAGAGCAGGGGATCAAATCCGTTGGACGGCACCCAATGGGAGAGCCATGAGCCATGAGTCGGCCCATGGTCACAGACGGCAGTAATTGGGGAGAAAGAAGCTTGCGAGAAATGGCGAGATCAAAAAATGTGCCGACTTCACTTCCTGTTGGCGACAAATGTTGGAAAGAAAAAGGAAAAGACGAAATTGCAAATTTGCCACATTGTTTTGTGAGAAATAACAGTCAGTGGGTTTCACTTAGCGGTGACGGGCACATTTATCCAAATCAACTTGGTCAGTCATCTGGAGTAACTCTGGCGGGGGGAGGGGTTCACAATAGACAATGGGATGTGGTGAGGATTTTAAACAATTTGCTTTGTCAGAACGCCTGGGTTTGAAAAAAACATTAAATAAAAGACTTTCTTTCAGTCTCCCGCAAAAAAAAATAGGTCAAATTTCGAGCACAGCGCAGGGACAAAACAGATGTCGACAGTATTTGTGTGACTAAAAAGCCACACAGAGGAGGAGGGGGGGAAGAAAAGAAAACTTATTTGTATGGTGGTGTGGTGGTGAGGAATGAAAGTGAGTGAGAAGGATGAGATAAAGAGTAAAAGATCAACTATGATGATAAGATGATGAAAAAGAAAAGTGCAAGAGCTGAGCAGAAAGGAGCTTACCGGGATTATAAAGTGATGGGAGCAGACACACGTCAACAACTTTTTTTTAGCCACACAACGGGGGTTGCCGTCATGGAATGATGGCGGTTTGGAACCTGCCAGTTCAAGCGTTGTTTAAAGATGATCTAATGCGGTGCCACATTGCCGCCACACCGAGCCGTTGGGCAGGCGGTAGCCCTGTTTCCCATAATGCATTGCTCATTGATTGCACCCAGCGTTGGGCCGAGGGGAGTGAAGGGAACCCCTGCGCAAACATAACTGATGGAACATTGCAGTACATGCCCCGCCCCCTTTCTCATCAGCACCGCACTACCACTCTGCCTCTTCACCTCCGTCCCCCTTTTTCCCCCTTTTCCACTTCTTTTCTGTCTCTCTCTCTCTCTTTCTGCCTCTCTTCCTCCCACTGGAGCGTCGCCGCCCTGTGAAGACTGATGTTCGGCTTTTTAGGAGAGGAGGAAAAGAGCATTCATCAACAAAGAGTGGAAGAGCGTGTGTGACTGAGCGCGTTAACAGCTAATACCGGGAGAGGCATTTGACATCCGCGTGTGTGTGTGTGTCTGTGTGTGAACACACCTCCTTGAACCTGCTTCCACCTGCCTCGAGTGACTGGAGGCGATGTGTTGAATGCTCTGGGTTTCTTTTCTTGTTGTTGACATTCAAACAGTGTCGGAGGTTTTGTCGCTGGCGAAGTGCCAGAGGTGGAATCCATCTGGCATTATAAAGAGACGTGTTGACAAAAGTTGTGCGTTGCTCACGTACAGGTACAGTTAGGAGCACGCGGGGACACTTGAGAGGCCTGGGTGTGTGTGTGTGTGTGTTTCGTCCTCAAAGGGGCCATGAATTATGTTTACACACTGGGTCATCCATCCCGCTGGTGTGCCTTTGTTTGTGCCCAGGTTGGTGCACTCCTAATTTGAATGTTATTTTTTTTTTCCTGCCCTTGACCCGTTCCTGGAAGAGCGGAGCCGAGAGAGAGAGAGAGGAAACTAAATGAACGGGTGAGAGAAAAAAGGCACAAGGACGGAGAGAAAGATGCTGGGCCTCAAAAGTAGATGCACCGGGACAGAGTGAGAGAAATAGATGAAAGCCTTTTATTGTCTATTGAGGATTTTTTATTTTTTTTAATCCACCACGGATAATCTCAAACTCAATAGCACAGCGCGTTGCAAAATATTCAATATTCTCCCAGCACAGGGACGTCAGCGTACTCATCACAAAGTGTCACAGAGGAGAAAAAAAAGAAAGACTTGCAGACTTTGACCTTTAGTTTGTAAGTTGCAGATGGTTATCAGTGGACAAGCTGAAAAAATGGAATGACAACCGAAGGAGTGTGATCCTCGGGGCTAAAAAAAAAAAAAACTTTGGGCCTGTCAGGGAAGTTTGAACCCGGAAAAAGTTTGTTAAAATGTGTCCATGTCAAGTTTTTTTTTTTTTTATCGCTTTCCTCCTGTCATTTTTTTTTCTCTTTTTTTTGACATTATCGTGATCTAATAGGATTCTGGCGCTGACTCACAGACACGAGCGCGTGAGCGCGTACTTCACACGGGCGTTTGATCTGGCGGGCGCGCCGAGGTGACATCCTGCCCGCCAGTAACGAGGCGTGCTCTCGAGGAAGGAGAAACCCCCGAGGTCAAAGAGGCGACTACAATCCGGCGGGGGGGGGGGGGCTTTCATTTTTGCGCTCAGCTCAAACCACCCCACCTGTCTTTGAGCCCGAGATTAAAGATTTCCGAAAAAAAACAGACAGTGAGCAAGAAATAAAAAATGAAAAAAAAATGGGTGAGATGGAAGGATGGTTGAAGAAGAAGAAAAAAAAACCCAGCTGTCAAAACTCAATGTCATTGTGGCAAAGGGAATTGGTAATTGGCTGGGAGAGTATGGGGAGAAGGTTTTTCAGCTGTAGTGAGGTGTGATACACGTGTGTCCACCCCCCCCCCCCCCCCCCCCCGCCCCCCCCCCCCCCCCCCGGGCACGGCGAGGACAGGTCAACCGCGCCTTGACAACACATCTCCAACACAAGGATTGATGTCAAAAGGGGGTATAGAACTCACAACACACGCTATTGTTGTTGGGTGCCCCCCCCCCGCACTGGGACAAAAGAAAAAAGATGTCCTGATGATTCATTGAACATGGCCACTCTGGGTGGTGAACCTTTTCTCCTTTTGAACCCGTGGAAGGTGTCTTATGAATAGAGAACGAAATATTGTGACATAATTCTGCGGTCCAAAGCAAAATGTGCCTGGAGTAAAAAAAGCACTTCTTCGGCGGCCACACAATGGCGGCCTTTTGTATTTTTTTTTTTTTTGCATACAGGCACCTGCCTGGGGGTGAGACACGTCTATACCTCAGTGGGAGGTTGTTTTGACAAAAGAAAAAAAGACATAAAAAAAATGTTGTTTAAGAATAAAAGATAGTGGGCGCTTCATCGCCCCTGGGGAGTAAAAGCAGATAGGGTGAGGGACTCTATGTATCCCCCCCCCCCCCCCCCCCCCCCCCCCCCCCCCCCCCCCCCCCCCCCCCAGGGACTCTATGTATCCCCCCCCCCCCCTCCCCCCGGCTCATTCAGCCCCGCTCTTTAAATCCCATGTTATGTGAAGTGTGCAGACAAGGAATGCATTGAGTTGAGAGTTCAAGGGAGGCCGATGCGGCCCAGCGGATCAAAAGGGCAGCAGCCGCAGAGAGAGGAGGCCTCGCTTCAAAAGAGCCTCCGACAATGGCGGCGCAAAAGTAAAAGGGGGGGACACTTACCTTCCGCGTGGCTTTTTAACTAAAGGCCTTGGTTAGAAAGGTTGCCAAACGCTTTACGCCATAAATAACACCATTTGCCGCCACAAGACCAATCCTGTCCTGGGTTTGCCAGAGAGAGAGAGCCTCTTGTTTGGTGTTCATCCCCCTCGCCCTGACGGACCAGTCCAAACGAAGCAATCCGCTCCATCCACCGCAGATTAACTATTAAAAGGCTGCATGTAGACATAAAAACCCGTTGTCATCCTGCCAGCTCGTCCCTCCACAAAAAAAACCAAAAGCAGCTGGCTGTGGAGGAGAGGACAAAAAAAACAAAAACGCACACACACATTTCATGATGAATATTTCAGCGGGTTTAAAGTCGCTTTCTCTACTCTGGCGAGGGCAGATTGTTTGGGGGGTTAACCCACAGTCGCTCGTCTGACCTCCTGCTCATTGCTTCGCTGGTAGATTGACTCTTTTTCATTTATTTAACTGGGGACATTTGGCCACAGCACTAAATCCTGCATGGTTCATCCAGATGGTCAATGCCCAGCGTCACTGTGGCACATTTTGGAAATGCAAACGCAGTAACAGGCCAGAGGAAGGATATATGTCTCCACAGCACTCTGCTGTGAATATTTCAGGCTTGGGGAGCATCCTAGTACTTGCATGCTCTGGGACGGAGGAAATCACATCAAAGGAAGGGTGTGTGTTTAGCCTAGAAAAATACGGCAATTCAGGAAAATGGACAGAATCAAAGAGTGTGCACGCGACTCTTCGCTGTCGGACCAGACGAGGCGAGGTGGCGCCCAGGGTGGTGCAGCTGCAGCTCTGTATGTAGGGCTCACGTGAATGTGCACATGCGTGCTTTGTCGAAAAAAAAGACACAAAGTGCATAAGCTGCCTTTCAGAAAAGATGTCAAAGTGATGCGGTGTGTGTGTGTGTGTGTGTGTTCCCTGCCTCTCCGGGCCCTGCATCCGCTGCCTCGTCTTTTGTGCCGTTGACACGCTCGTACGTTCTGGGTTCCTTTTTCTTCCTTTTTTTTTTTTTTTCCACGGTGGCTATGTCATCATCAATTTACCGCTCGCTATATGACGGCCCCCGGCGCTTCGGAGGATTCAGAGGGCCTTTTTGCGCACAATCCCTACATACAAAACCGCCATTTGTATTCTTCTCCCACTTTGGCCTCCGAACGAGATTGTGTCCCGGCTTCTGCCGCTCTGCTCGCAGGTTATTGTTTTTGTAAAATAAATCGCAGAGAATCTGGCAGCTGCTATTTGCAGAAAAATCTTGCAATTTTTTTTATTTTTTTTTTACCACTATTTCCAACTACTGTGTCAGGTCAAAGGTCAGCGTGATCATCTTCCCAGTCTCTGTGTGCCCTGTGTGTGTGCGCCTGTTTGTGTGCAGAGAGAGAGAAAGCACTGAAGCATTCTGGGCCTCGTCAGTGCTCATTTGTTCAGGGACCCGCAGAAGCTGAGCTTATTGCTGGACGTAGTGACAGAGTGGGAAGGAACCGTGTTGTTCTGTGCGGCAACAGTGTGTTTGTGCATCTGTCGGCACCAACATGGCTTTCTGAAACATAATCCCACATCATCTCGCCCGTTTCATTTTCCTCATTCATGCTGAAATATCACATTATCATTCTGCCTTCATGCGCAGGTTTGGTGCCACAGCCACGGGCAAGGCTACGGTTGTGTGTGCGTGTGCGTGCATGTGTGTCGGTGGGTTCACATTATCAGGCTGTCGAGGTACACCGTCTTTTGCCTCGCTCAGTCACTTTCTCTCCTCGTGCCCCTCCTCCTCCTCTCACTCCACCCTTCTTCCCTTCCTTGCCGCCATGCTGCAGCCACCTGGCACCGACCCCACAGAGGCGACTTTTCATCCCTTTACCTGTCTCTAATTGAATAAAATCCCGCTCATTAAAGTGTTCTTCGCACAATGCTGAGGCAAACATATTTTCCCGCACGGAAAGGTAACTTAATGTATTCCGTTACCTCCAGTAATGAAGCGAAAATGAGAGTTGAGTGATGGACTGCAATTTATTTATTTGCTGAGCCTGGTGGCGCATCTGGGCCTAATGGGACACGAGCAGGTAAAAAAACAACAACAATGCATTATGTGGGGTTGAGTGTGTTTTAACGTACATACGTGCACCATAGTTATGAAATTGCCTTTTAAATGCGCCGTTCATCAGTGTTTCAGAACCATCTATGTCCTTGTAGAGGAAAATGAATATTCCAATGCATCCCACCATGGTTGTCTGGGCCCTGGGTATCCCCGCGGCCACCAATTCCGAGCCTCCCTCGGTGATGCAGGGCAGCCTCCTGAACATTAGTACGGTGCGGGACAAACATGTGCAGTACAGTATGTTCTTGTAGTAGTATGGAAATAGTGGTTCACGTTGGCAGGAAGTGATGGCAACTTTCAAGTGCCACATAATTTCGTTCTCTAATTGGTCCTGATAGTCTCCTAAAACCTGTGCAGGCAGAAATGATTTCTGTTTATTTATTTTCCTTTATTTACGCAGTTATTTTTTTATCCTCACTGGAGTGTGAGGAGGATTCTCCTAATGGGTGGTGGCTATGTGTAATGATCATCACGGTTATCTATCCTTCGTGGTGTACTTACTGTTAAATTAACATTAAAAATACCACTCAAGTACTTGAACTAAAAGAGAGAAATGGAACTGGAAACAGAACAAAGGGTATAGCATGATCTGGATGTCGAGACCAGTCACAGCTGCTTCCTTCTTCCACCAACGACTTTAATATCATTTATTTACCAAACTTACTGGGCGGCGGGCTCCAAAGATAAAGTTTTTTACACAAAAACAGAAAAAGTTCCCTCTTTCTTCTTTTGCATCTTTTTCTTATGCCTTTGCATTTGCGAAGCGCAGAGAGACAGAAAAAAAAAAAAAACCCCATCGTTGAATTTCAAATTAAACAACCCTCGCCCCGAGTATGGATATGAGATTTCTTCGGCTAATGTTGACATGCAGAATTTTCTCATTATCCCCGGCGAATGAAATACGCCACAAACAACATCCAGGCAACCGTGCCTCATGTGAGGCGTGGCGGGGGGGAAAAGAAATAGAAAGAAAGAAAAGTTAATGTTTCATTTGTGAAAACAACACCCTGACTAATGGATTTGTGGAAGTGTGTTGCCTGGCTTGCAGCTCCTTGTTTGGCTTTGTTTTAATAGAGCATGCTGATGTCAAGAAATGAGGGGCAGCAAGAGCAGGAGTGGAGCCCTAAAAAAAAAAAAAAGGTTTGTGCATAAAACACCTTATTTGGACTTTTTTCACGGTGAGGATCTGAGCCAAAAAAACAACAAAAAAGGTCGGAGCTAATTCTAAGACAAGAAACAGCTTACGTGAGGAGTTCAGTGCCAGAGGCATTTTAATGATCCGGGAGTCTCTGAACGTGAGCAGCAGACGCTACTCCCCTGAGCCCCAGACATGAACTGAATTATTACCGTATACAAACGTCCACATCACCTTGTAGAGTTAGATAAATCGGAGACGAAAAAAGAGAGAGAGAGGGAGGTAGCGGAGTGTCACGGTGGCCTCAGAAATGTGGAGAAACCAGGACAGGATCGGTCCGAGTTCAGGCGGAGTTCAGAGGATCCTCCCCCGAGTCTCTCTCTGGAGTCCCTGTGAGCAACGGTTGTTGCAGTGATTTTGAATCTGACTAATAATCTAACAATTATCTCCGAATGTGTGCGTGTGTGTGTGTGTATTGTAGTTTTTAATTATTGTGCAGCAGTTAGACGTCCCTCTCTCCAGTTGTTGTGCATTTTTGCCTAGTGTGACTCTACTCCACTCTCCTTTAAATATGCAAAATGTAAAGCTGTCCAATTTTTTTTTTTTTCTCTTCCGACGGCGCTATTTTTGAAGCGACCTTTACAAAAGGCGGAGGAGATTTCTGAAATTAGAAAAAAAAAAAAAAAAAAAAATCCCACTGTGATATGAGCAGTCTGCCTCTTCCCCACTCTTCAGATCTCAACTCCTGGCTGATTCCAGTTGCTAGAAAATACTGTACCTCTGAAGTGGAATAACTTTGCCGAGTGCTGTGACCTTGTTGCGTTTGTGAAAAGGAACACGAATAGAATACGCGCGCAATAGCTGAGAGATGTGAGTCAGAGCGGAGAGACGCACACACACACATGCACGCAGTGAAGCTGTGCAGCAGAGAGAGGTGGAACCAGTTGATCTGAGAGGAGGATGCGTTTGCTGTGCGCATTCCGTTTTGACCAAATGACAGAAACCGAAGCTGTTTTGTGAAATTCCATTTTGACAGCACATCATTTACACTTTGTTGATTCAAGCGCACACGCACAAAAACAAAACGGACGTAAAAACACGTCCACGACACAGGAACAGTAGCAGCAGTACCGGTTGTGCCACGCTCCGACTTGGCACGGCGCTCGGCCGAGATCTGGCACCGCGGCCCCCGTCTGAACCTTTCCGTCAACATGAAAGCCTCCTGGTTAATTGCCGTCATATTTAAAAGCACGTCGTTCCCAAACCGCCTGCCAATACATGTTGTCAAATCACTGCGCACTCCCAGCGACACAGAATCCAATACTTCAAAGGCTTAATGCACACGAATCCGATATCGCTGATAAATCAAACAGAAGAGCCTAATTTTCTCTCTTACACACACACACACACACACACCGACGGAGACACACATAGAAAGGCCCTGGAGCGTGAGGGAGGAATGTGTTTGTTCCAACCCAGCACAACAAATGCAATTACACAGGGTATTTAAAGTTTATTGCCCATTTTTTTTCCCTTTTGTACTTTTTTTTTTTTTTTAAGACGGGCCTTGTCAGTCTGTAATTAGCGATCACTGAGAGGAATTAAGAGAAAAACACAAAAAAGGAAGAAACAAGAAAGACTTGTTTTTGATGAGCTCTCTGCCTCCCTCCGTCTTCCCTCTCTCTCTTTCCCCTGAGGCAAAGACGCCTCACACGCAATTTGAGTCAGAGCCCAGAGTGCCAAATCCAAACTCTCTCCGCTTAAGACCACGTTAACTCTCGGGGAAACTCCCGCCCGTACACTCCCAACCGGTGAGATTTGCTATTAATATAAGTCGGCGTGTCCGCTGAAAGGATGAAACACTAAATCCTACAGGTATTGTTGATGGGTTTTTTTTTTTTTCATCCTGAACAAAGAGCTGGGCAGCTTCCTCTCCGGTCTTTGTGATATATTGCTTGCTGCAGAGGAGACATTAGTAGATGGCTAAAATTATATAATATACATCTTTTTTTTATATATAAAATGATTTACATTATACAGGAAAAATGCACTTTTCAGACACCAGACTCACACTGCGCTTATAGCCGTGTATATCTGCCGTCTCGCATGTCTTCGTCTTGTCAGAGTTGTGTTGAACTACTGTAACTCAGACAGCTGCTCCTCCTGGAGATGTTTCTGGCTTGAGTTATTGTTTATTAAATCCAGATCCTCTCAACAAACACTTAGAAGCAACTCTACAGAAAAAAAAAAGCCTTTTTTGGGCTGTGCGTGCAGTGAAAGGTCAGGAACGGTTCTCTGCAAACAGAATCGAGGCAAAGACCATAATATATGAAAGTAATGTTGCAAATTGTCTCTCTGCGTAGCAATTTAATGGTATATAACTTGTATTTGGGTCAGTGTTAGCCTCATTGATATGCTGGTGCAAAAAAAAAAAAGACAATGTTTCCGTGTGGCCGCAGGGGCTCCTGGCTTGCAACTGCAGCCATGCGGAGAACAGTGCAGTTTTTTTGTTTTTTTTATTGAAATATATACATTAACGATAGGACTTGTAGAGTCGCAGGGAGCCCTGGAGCCATTCTGGTTTCTGATGAAACAATGACCCAGGAGCTGCCAAATTTAGAGGCACGCCGGGTCTCCTAGGAAGCATCTCCGTTTGGGCTGGAATGGCAAGTGTGACCCTCATCTCTCTGCTCCTCACCTCCGACTAATTGAATCAGGAGGATTCTTTGCGTGTGTGATTCTGTGTGAATGTGTGTGTGAGACACGGGGGGGGGGGTGTATATGTTAAACTGGGTTTGAAATGGGACTTTTGAGGTGGTGACCCGAGCTTTACATAGACCAGCTGTAATATTTCACATGTTAAACCGGGTTTGAAATGGGACTTTTGAGGTGGTGACCCGAGCTTTACATAGACCAGCTGTAATATTTCACATGTGAAAGGATTCTAAATATTGTGTGCACACACAAACCAGCAGGCCCCTCCCATCCCGACCACAACACTGAGGGCAAATATATAACAAGGCTGAAAAAGTCATGAGAATCTCTTTCAGAAAAAAAATCGATTCAAATCGCTTTTGGACTCTCCGTGGGAAATGCTGCATTTCACATTTGTCTACACCCCACCCTCAAACTCCACTTCTGATACTCTGCGTTTCACTATGTTGTGATGCATGGATTTAATTAGGAAACAGCGGCATAAACATTAAAAATGCATGATTGGAAATTGCCGCAAGTAATACATTTATTTTATTTATTTTTTTCCTCTCCTTTTGCCGCCTTCCGTAGGAATACACAAAAACAATGTTTAAGCACTGCGCAGGGCCCTCCCGGTTCATTAATTCAAGTTTGTGTGTGTGCGTGTGTGTGACGCCAATACATTGGCAGATTTGGCATCATCAAGGCCAGACATGGACACAAAGAGGCGATGCTGCCGGGGACCACACCAGCGAGGGCCAGATTTGAACGGGGCTTTGAGGAGCTCGTGCCTAATCATTAGTCGGTAGTCTGCTTTAAGAATGTGGAGCTAAACAGGGTTTAATTAGGAAGGCTGGAGCAATCTGGGACAGATGTTGTGCAGGAAGGATCTCACGCTGGGACTGTTTTTGGTCTTCCTTCCCCGAAAGACAAAAACATGTAATTGTTTCAGACAATGCACTCGCACACACACACACACACAGGAGCACACGTGGTGTGCAAGCGGGAGCTTGTTGTGTTGTGCGCAAAGTGAATGGTGGGAATTTGGGGCCATTCCCGCTCCTGTTTGCTCCACCTTTAAGCAGCTTAGAGAGGCCTGTGTGCACAGCCCTGCTGGGTGGCTCCCCGTCTGTTCACCCTCAGGGGACGGCGTGGACGAGCGTCCTGAGAATGTCTTCCTGACTTCCCCGCTAAGTGGCAGCTCCACTGCCTAAAACAAACGTGCTGATGGGCTCCACCTCGGCTTAAGTCGCCCCCCTCCAAACGGCGTGAAAGTCTCCTCGGTGACGGACGGTGGCTGAGCGAGGATCACCGGCTGACAAGGTGGCACCGTCGGTGCGGCGTTTTGGGAAAGTAACAAAAGCAAACACACCTAAGGCGGGTTTTATGGATCCTAAGCCTGAAATAACCACGTCCCTTAAGCTGGGAGAACAGAGGGAGGAGGAAAGCGGGGGCGGGGGGGGGGAGTAGTGTGAGAATAGGAGAGGGAGGAGGGCTGCTTGGAACGGAGACGATGAGAAGTGGGAGGAAGAGGAAAAGAGAAGCTTTTGAGGGGCAGACGAGGAGGATGACAGCGAGCGGTGGGAGGGAGAGAAAAAATGACACGTTTTTGACAGAAGCAACACGGCAGGATCACACGGCTATTTTTCATTCACACTCCTCTGCATTCACACATGATTCCAAAGGTACCCCAGCCCCGAGGAAGCCTTCCAGCAAACGCTCTTTGCCAATTTCTCAAAGCTGTCACTCCCTCCCACCTCCTGTTGTTGTTGTCATTGTGCCGACGCAAGGTAAACACGTGAGGCCCGGCGTTGTCCGCTCCCCTACCCACAAGGCATCGCTCTCCCACTGCAACGTAAGGTGACTAACAGACTGACGGTGGCTGGGGCAACGCGTGTTTTATTGGTCTTTTTTCTCACACTGGCAGATATTGCAAAAAAAAAAGAAAAAGTGCTGTGCACCGTGTTTCAGTGAAAAATAGCTTAAAATATATGATTTGTGCGTGTGTGTGTGTGTGTGTGCGCGTGTGCGTGTAAGTGAAGATGGCTCCGCGTCAGTTTGAAGAGAAGCTGGTAATGTCGTAATCCACATTTTTTTTTTTTTTTGTATTTCATCTTCCTCAGTTTCATCTTTTTTTTTTTTACACTTCCTGGCTGCTGCGTGTTAAGCCTTCAAAAAAAGCACACACACATGCCGGGCCCCTGCAGGCAGGTAGAGTGTCGTCAGAAGTGAGTGTTGGCGTGTTTGCTGCCTTGAGGATCATGTCTCCGGCGTGAAAAGACACACGTGCACAGAGGCTGCCCACGGTGTTCATGATGACCTCTGACACAAAGTCCACAGAGACACTGAGGCCAGTAATCCAACAAGAGCTGCCGAATGTTTTCTCGAGGCGCTCTGGCTCTGCTGTACATTTGTGTAACTTTTTTTTTTTTTAATATTTGTCTACTGAGGCATGGCAAATCCGTCTGCAGCTCATATGTGACAAGTTTTTACATGTGATTGTAGGATTTGCATTTGTTGACCAAATGTGAACCTGAGCATGAGGTAAAGCGGCCGCATGTTTGCACTGGAGGAGGGCGTGACACGATGGCCTGAAACATCTATGGGACTATAAGGGGTGAAACAAAAGCTGACGGGTTTTGTTGTGCAGCTGTGCATAGACACCGTACGTAAAGGAAAAACTGTGCAAACGCCCTCGGAGCAGTTCCTACTCCTACCAGGCCACGTTCATGTTGTCACACAGGCAAAGTCCCACTTCATTCGCGTCACTACGGTGACGAGACGCATTCCAGGCTGAGCTGCGCACACGCACACTTCTCTCAGTGCTTTGGCTATTGGATATCTTTGAAAACATTCGATTTGTATGTGGCACGTCGCATCCGTTCCAGACTTGACTTTGCCTGGCCTGTGTTTTTCTCAACTGGGCTGTGATTCACATCCTTATCCCCTCATTATTTTATCCCCTGGCTCAAACCCCCAAAAAGGACTCGAAATATCTTCAGTGCGCTTCTCACAGTCATATTTCCCAGGCAGGAATAGAAGTAGGAAATGGTTAAGCCCCAACCAAAACCCGAACTGGGGATGGTTAAAGAGCCAAGCGCTGAGCAGCCACTGATGTTCTCTCACTGTCTAATTTGACCTCGTGAATCCAGAACTCAAAGCGGGGGGGGGGCCGTAAATTACAGATCCCCGAGGAGCTGTGACACCGGAGAGAGAGATGAGCCCATTGCAGTAGAGCAACTGCTTCCAATTTAGTGTGAAATGCTTCCCTGCTCGCCCAGGTGGCTTTATCAAAAGATTTTAGAGGAACATGACGTTCCCACGCCTTGTCCCACTCTGGGCCAGAGCTGTTAGAATGCCATGACCTTTTTTTTGGGGGGGAAAGGACGCGACCCCAAGATCCTCTTTTGGCATCGCTGGGTCTGAATTACCGGTTGCAAGCGAGATGAGAGAGAGCAATGAAAAAAAAAAAAAATTAAGTCCAGGCATATGGCCATGGGAGAAGGCGCAGTGGGTGGGAGCGAGCGCTGCGGAGGTATATCGCCATAGTAACCAACGGATAGACCACCAAAGATTCCTGTGCAAACGCAGGCATACGCTTTGAGAGGCGCCTGAGGACCCTCGCCAGCGTGCCGGCCCTGTTCAAACAAACGCACGCTGGCACAGATAAGGCTGACATTTTTAAAACATCATTTACAAGGTCTCCAATTGTCATGTCATGCCCCGCATCCCCCGTCACTATTGGCCCCCCCCCCCCCCCCCCCCCCCCCCCCCCCATACATAGATAGGAGAGGCCTGTCTCAGCAAAGAAAGGCTCATTGAAAGCCATTCAAAGGAGCACACAAACGCACACGCCTCGACGTAAATCTTCCAGGAAGTGCAAAAAGGGGGCGAAGGAGAGTTTGCATGTTAAGCACATTTGCACAAGACATCGAATGATGCCCCCCCCCCCCGCTCCGTTTTGGGCTTCCCGGGGCAGAGTAATCTGCGCTGCTCAAACATTTGCCGCAGCGCCCGCTGGAATCCTGATGGTGATTAAACAGGAAGACGGCGTCCCTCGCTCTCCGAGTCCAGCTGGGGATCTCCGCGCCACGCTCCTAAATGTCGCCCCGTGAAGGCACTTAGCCGCTTGTCAAAGTCTGTCATCGAGAACCCCCCCCCCCCACATCATCACCACTTCATAAGAGCTCTTCAATGTGCCATCCACTTCCTCTATGCACTCAGCCCCCCCCATCCCCCCTATGTCCTGAAGTTTATCATTAAGGACAGATTAGATGTGACCACTCCTACGTGGAGTGAACCTTATTGAGGTAAAAAATAAAAATAAAAAAAAAACAGGTCATCTTAAAGCGGCTTTGTTTACCATTATTCTTATAATTTGAACCGCCCCCGGACCTGTCAACTTGATTGATAACCCTGCCTCTCCCCCAATCCCAGACCTCATCAACCGAGAACCTGAACAGCAACAAATGGAACAACATTGCTTCCTGCCCTACCCCCCGCCCCCCCACCCCCTCCTCCACGCCTCTGTGGACTAGCTCCCCCCCTAGGCAGTTCCCACCACTGTATTTACTCCGGGAAACAAAACAATTGGCTGTTGTGTCCCAAGTGTGGCGCTGAACCGGCTCAGGGTAAATGAACCATGTCAAAGACCAGTCTCTCAGTCTTGATTACACCCCCCCCCCCCTCAGGTTTCCCTTCCGCCATAATTGCGGCAAATCAAGCAAAAGCCACGGCTCAGAACGCGCTGTCATTCACTGGTCCTGAGCTCACCCGCCCACAAGCACCGGGCAAGATGGCCGACGCCGCTCTCTGCCAGTGGCCGCGGTTTTGATTGACTATTTGTAGCTGTTATTCGGAACAATGTTTGGGTTAGGATCGGAGGAGAAGGACTCCATCTCCTGAGATGCTGTGAGAGGAAAAAGAGTAAAAGGTGAAACCGAACCTGGACAATAAACAGGCTATAGGCCACGCTGCCGCAAATCAATACCTGAAACCATATTAAATGTCTGGAGTTTCTCAATCCACAGTAGAATCGGTCTGACTAAAGCCGGCACTACAGTCATCTCCTCTTCATATTGCAGTTTCCACCGTGGCAGGCCTATGGGAATGTACAGTATATGAGACGGTTGGCAGTTTATTCTGGCAGCATCATGCAGAATATCACTGGAACAAATTTCCCAAGCACTATTTAGACTTAAAAATCATATTTTCTTTTTGATGAAGCAGAATCTGCCACTGAAGTATCATCAAGCACAGTGTGATGACTTATGCGGTTTGACTCCGTTTTTCATATTTTTTTATTTTTGGCACAGTTCAGTCAGGCGGCGACGGTGTCAAAATCGTCTCAGTTTACATGGAGTTTATTTATTATGAAGTTGTGTTTTATTAAGGCTCTTCCAGTCATTAACACGCAGAGAGTCCTCCAGTCTGGTGGTATTATTCCACGGTACTGAGAACTGTGAGGCAATAATCATCCATCTCAAAGTGATCACTAGACGAGACCAAGGCCGTAACCTTATTCACACTTTAATTCAATCACTGTACGCAGCGTACTAAAAGAGCAAGCTGAGGAATGTACGCACCTCCAAAGAGGCAAAGTGAGAAGAATTTGCATTTTCCAAAAAAAAAAAATCCCCAGACTTTATATTTCAGTAGATTTGATAGCAGATAGCTGGCGAGGGCCGCTCGTAACTCCAGCTGCCCCGTGACCTTCATTCTTCAGCAGGCATGCAGACTCTTCCCGCCTCTGACAAGATTTATCGGGCCTGGCTAATAGCCTGCTCTCTGCCAGGTAGAGCTCCATCGATACAGGCGCTCCTCCTGCCCCTGCCCCTTGATAATGAATATTTCAGATATATATATTTTTTTTTTCCACACACACCTGCACGGTTTATTACAGGGGGTGCGTTATTGTGAATAGGGTTTAAGTACACATCTAAGCCACAGCAGAGTCCAATAAATAAAAAAACGAGCTTGCGGTGCCTTGCTCAGGGGCGATAGTAATTACACAGAGCGCGGAGCAGGCATCGCGCTGGCCGTGGGTATTTTACCAGGTGAACACAAATTATTGCTCTCGCCTCCGGGCTCCATCTGCCGCCGTACGCATGTGTGTCGAGAGTATGTGTAATAACCCGACTCACATACAAACGTAATGAACTGCATTCCTTGGGTAAACACAGCGGCATGGGCACACAAACACACACACGCACCGCACACACACACACAGGATATTGAAACCCTCTCAGGCATGTCGCAGCGCCAGTGCCTGCCGCGCAGGATGATGGAGAGGCTGAACTGTGGAGGCCCCCCGTTTGCTCTCCTCTGCAGCCCTCACAGGATATATACACGCACCAATTCAAACTGTTACCCCCACATTCTTTATCACACCCTCACACGGGCACAGGCGCCTCCGCAGTGCGCCGTGCCCGCTGAGTAGACACGCACAAACTTTCACAAAGGTCCCCCCAGGCTTTGATGGATGGTCGGTGAGTGCTCTACCTCCTGTTTCATACTCGGATAATCTCATTTGGGGGGGCCACGTGGCGGGAGCCGCTCCAAAACAGGGCTAATGTCTTATTCCTCCCCTTCCCCGAGTCAAGTCATATCCATTAGACTTTGCTGCTCGGCAAATGTGTATGACTGCCCCCTGTTAATCTAACCGTATAGTCCCCTGGATTAACAAAAAACCTGCACAAAGCTTTCAGATGCATTATTTATCCCGGCCAGTTCCTAATGTGTCTTATGCAGTGGTGGGATCTCCGTGCATCTTAATATTTCAGCAGTTTCCTCACACAAAAGAGGACAGGCAAAGTCGAGGGAGCGGGGGGGGGGCAGAACAGGTGCATGCCTGTCAGAGCCTTTGAGAAAAAGGGGAAAAAAATCAATGTGAACCTGAACCCAGGGTGAAGGTTGTACCTATTAAACACGCTCCAATTACACTTGTTAACTTTTCCCCTGTCAACACCACTGTGTAGACACACTCACCCACCACCGTCTCACAGAGTCCAGCCGCCTTCCTCTCTCTCTGTCTGACACGCAAGATTAAGTGTTTATTTACATCAGCTGTTAGCCCCTGCAGAAAGGTTTTATTTACAAGATTAGTGTAGCATCTAACAACTATTCCATATGTGGCAATATAGTGGATTTGTGGTTTCCTGAGCAGAGAAGCCAAACTCCCTGTGTGTGTGTGTGTGTGTTGTAATATGAGCCTCTCTGTCTGTCTTTGTTGTGGTGGCCAGGCCCAGCGTGTATACTTGGGTTTGCGCGTGCGTTTTTTCTAGTGCATGTGAATCCACCCAGGTGGACGCTGTAATCTTCCCCATTCTTCCACACAGCTACATCATTCAGAGCCTGCAGACTCTGTAAACACACCTGGCACCTGCAGCTAGTCCTCATTTTTATTGACGCTCCGTGAGCCGCACAGAGCACTGCCGTGCCAGTCTCCGATGTGGACATCATATATTTATATACAACCTTTAACAAACAAGCTCATTTTGCATTAAGACGCTTTACAGTTGACAGAGCAAAAGGTGGCACTCAGGGCTAAATTATGGGCCGATGTGGCAGACTTTCATGGCTCTCATTCTCGAAGGCCGTATGTGACAACATGGCGGATGCTAGATGTGGTTTAAATCGCCGCCCCGCCTCCTCGACGTGGTGGCGGGTGTGTGTGTGTGTGGGGGGGGGGGGGGGGTGGTACGGACCTTGCTGGCAGTTCCCTTGACATTCTGCACCCATGTGAGCAGCGCTGACAGCGAGTGATTCATCTGATTAATCACGTTTGCTCCACACTGTGGGAGAAAAAAAAAGGGGGAGAGAGGGAGGCGTGCACGGCCCGCGCACATAAACAGCGGCTGGCCCCCTGCACATAAACTTTGCCGGTCGGAGAAACACAAACGTAGAGCCCTCTTGCAGAGCCACTTGTTTGAATCAGCATCGGGAGAACAATGGCTTGTGACCTTTTCTGCAAAACAACAACCAGGCCTGAGTGATATTTTTGCAATTTTTATGAGGTACAGTGTCACTGTAAACAATACACCATTGCCCATTAGTCTCACAAACAACCCCTTACGTCTGATGTGTGTTGTGATTCAGCTTGTCGACGGGGAACTATTCCCCTGGGTTGCACCGCGGAGCAGCAAAGCGATGTTCTCATTTAGCTGCTCGCCGTTCCTTGAGTCTACACAAGAGGACAGCTGCGGAGACGACAACAACAACCAGGCTAGCGCGGCGCATCATAGACCTTGGGAGCTTTGTAACAGTCAACGTGGCCTACTCCCCTCCCCGAGCAATTGGCATTGAAAAACAACTCGGGCAATATGGCGTGTGTATGCAAAGATTGATAGTGCCACAGGAAAGGCAAATCTGCAAATATGAATCGGCTTTATCCCGGCCAGCTCTATCTAATGCGATCGCCGCCGGTATGAAATGAAATTCCATTTTTCCATGACACCAAATTGAAAGAAGCGGCGAGAAAGGAGGTGGCATCCTTGACACTGCCACTTACAATCAGCACCATGGAGAGCGATCAAGGTGGCAGGCGGCGTATATTTCTGTGCCTGTTTCTTCTCTCGGTAGCCCCCCCCCTCCCCATCTCATCTCATCTCTCCGTCTTTCGGCATCTTATCATGATACATGTTGCAGATGAGTGTGAGGCTGTTTCAGCTTGTTCCATCATGAGTATTTCTTTTCCCCGAGAAGCGCGCTGGCACATTTGTTATAGGTGGAGAAGGGGGAGATAAAGAAGCAGGAAAAATAGGACACAGATATTTAAATGAAGCAATACTCCCCATGGTTTCCCCCTATAGGTAAATGCCTTTATATTACCATATTATGCAGAGTAATATAGTAGAAACCATCCATGGCAATATCTTTGACTCTCTCGCTCAATCTCCTCCATTTCTGCCAGCGTATCAGGTACAGCTAATCCCCTGGATTAGTAATTGCTTTAGAGCAAATGCATTCAAATGGGAAAACCAAATTATACCAGAAAACGCTGGCCGCTGCAGAAAACCCAGCGAGTGTCATTGTGCACTCTTCCTCCTTTCATTTTCTTTCGCAGAACGTAAACAACAAAAGCCTGAGCAGCCATATTGAATTAAGCCGTAATGGATCCAAAACTGTTTTGATCAAATTAGCCACAGTCGGCGGTACGCAGCACCACACAAAGGACAAGCGCTAATGACAACGGGGCAATAAACAAATCAGCTCATTGCACATAATCTGATTTCTCACTAAACACAAGATTTCCAGATTGTGCATGTTTTTTTTTACATTTGCATCCCATCCTGAGTTTCATATTTAGCTCTTTTTCATGTGATCATCCGTGGATTGCTTGCATTATTTGTCTTGACTGTTTGGTTTCAAATCTAATAATAGTGTAGAAAATTCATGGTGAAACAACAGCTCCTCTATTTTCTCCTAAAGTTAGCTGACAGAGTGAAGGAGGGGTGGGGGGGTGAGCAAATGTGTTAAAGCTCATGTGGCACCTCTTATCAAGTAATTATCTCATTGAGCTCAATGACTGACTGACTGACACAACCATTTCACAGATGCCGCATCAAGGGACTGTGGTGCCTGCATTGATTGTGATGACGGCTAAAGGCAAAAGGAAAAAACGCAGAGCGCAGGCTTCTCAGGTTTCAATTAGGTCGGGTGTGGCCTCTCTTTGGTGTTTAGGCAGCTACATCGTGTAGGTTTAAAACAAATGAGGCCGCAGGCAAAGCAGCACATTTCCATATTGGTTTCCTGACCTACCAGGAGCCTGAAGGGCAATGTCATCTTATGATTTGGCTAGAAACACCATCCAGGTGACTTTCTATTTGCATTGGGATATTTTTTGTCCAAGGTGTGTGTTTAGGTGGGGATTAGCCCTATGTAAATCAGGGGCTTTGCGCCTGTGTGTAGATTGTGCAGGAGTGAGGTTGTATTTACGTGGAGCAGCAGCAGCAGCTGGAGGCGGTGGTGGACCTGGTAAAAGTTTGCGGAACGGGGGCTTTGCCCTGAGGGGGCTACGCTTTGGAGAGCATCAAATGCAAGCCGGTGTGGATCAACACTGATTAAAAGTGATCCACCTGGGCACGAGTGGCTCTTTGAAGTGTGATGTAAAAAAAAAAAACAAAAGCCGGTGGTTTGTGATCATTCTTAAAAAAACGAAGTGATTTCATTCCTCTCCTTATTCTCTGGCACTGGGTAGAACAGAAGCTACTGCCAGTGTAATACAGTTAAGTATTGTTAAGTGCATACACTACCCATCAGCCTTCCGTTGTAAAGATTGGACACAGGTAACGCACAGAAAGACTAGGCATTATATTACAGCAGCCCGTGGCAGCCCCCCCCCCCCTCCCGGTCTCTTGGTTACCTGAGGCCTGTGCTGCCGTTAGTGGAAGATTAGGGCAGGTGAGGAGAGAAAAAGACGGAACCCGATGCCTCCGAGATTACAGTCAGCCCAAATTCTCGGCCTCCCTCCCCGTCTCTCTCTCTTTTTCCACTCGACCCCGAGTCACTTGTGAAACAGTAGAGGCCATTCTCTATACCACTAACAGGGCCGTCTTTCTTGTGCCTGTCTCTATCTCTTCCCACAGATGGACAAAAAAAGAGAGCCAGAGAGTGGTAAAAGAGGAGGGTTTGTGTATGTGTGTGTGTGTGAGGGTGAGAGAGAGAGAGAGAGAAACACACACAGTGATAATATCCCTCATCAAAACGTGTCATAAATCTTCACACAGATCAACCTCATTTGTGGTTTAATGTGATTAGGTAGAAAAAAAGAAAAATAGACCAAATCTGAAGGAAATAAAATCGACCACAATAAATAATATCCTAATGGTATTCTTAACACACTAATTCTGATTTTGAACAAATGATTCCCTGAACTGAGGCCCATAAGTGTCCTCGGGTGTTTCATTATCACCAGACAACAGAATATTTTTGAAGCCCCTTCAGGACTTTACCCACTGCACAGGTTGGAGTGGAGCACACAAACACACGCCTTCTCCTCAATTAGCTCTTTTGTGCAGCCATTAAATTACGTTCTATTCCCCCCAACTGAATCAACTGTGAGTATTTACTGAGCCTGTGGGATATAAAAGGCAATTTGAATATCTGCTGGCTATTGTATATTAAAAACCTAACAGGCTAACAACACACAGCAACCACGGAGGATATTTCCCAGTCGGCCAGTAAACACTTTCTTTACTATTTTATTACTATTTACGCTCTCGAACTGAGTGCCCCAAATCACAGAAGAGGAAATTCCCTTTGTGGTCAGCGGAGAGTGATTATTATTTATTTTTTTCGGTCCAGGACACTGAATTCTAACAAATGCACGGCCCATAAAAGTTACTGCACTCTTAATGTAGAGAGTAAATAAATAATTATATAAGTGGAGCACAGTGACACACAATACATGCTGCTGCCGCAGCAGCAAATAGAGTGCCCTTTTAATTATGCAGGAGACATCCGAAAGCAACAGCACTCCTCACACCCTGGGAAGCAGCTCAGTGAATACACCATAATAGTAGCTGTTAGAGAAAGAGCAGGGGGAAAAAAAGGGGGGCAGTGAAATGATTTGAGAGGAGACACGGCATGAGGGGAGATGAATATAGAGAGATGGGACTGGAGATTAAAAAAAGAAACCACTGCAAGGGGTAAAAAAAAAAAGGCAAGGCAGAGAATATACCATTGTAAGGGGCTGGATGTGGAAGAGGCTGAAAAATAACTGAGAGAAACATTTTAAAAAAGGGAATACAGAGGGAGGAAGACAGCACGGGTGGCTGCATGGGATTCAAGGATGTACTACACAGGGCCAGAGGAGAGTTTGAGGGGGGGGGGGAAAGTGACGGCGACAGAAAAAATACAGTTATCGAGAAGAAAACAAAAAAACCAAAGTGAAAAAAGAAACAATCCAGAATTCTTAAGGAGCAGACACCAAGTAAAAGAAGGAGATCAATATTTCATTTGATAAAACCTAAAACAACAAGGGCTCTTTTTTCTGAAAACGCAGCAAATCAGCTTCAAGGTTTATGCATTAAGTTTTTCATTATTGTTGCACCTAACGGTGCGAGAAAAAAAAACAGCACTGTATTTATATTTAATTGTGTGTGTGTGTGTGTGTGTGTGTGTGTGTGTGTGTAAGACTGAACTAATAAAAGCACACATTTCCTGAAATTTAAATACCACCCCATGCCACCTACACGTTTGTCTAATGGAGGAAATAAAAAGCCGAGTAAGACGAGCGGGGAGGCGGATGACATGAGGAAAAGCAGGTAGAAGGTGGCAGACGTGTAAATGTGAGCAAAGGAATTGAAAAAATAAATGAAAGCTAAGGGAATAAAAGAGGCCGAGGAGTAATATGAGAGGTGACATAAAGATGTCTGATTTCACTGCGCGGTCAATGAATTGATGCGGGCCCCGAAGTGCAGTAGAATGCTAATATGACTTCCCGACCAGATGTTCCCACTCAAGCCAAGACTGTAAACGTGACTCACAAAACCTCACAAGGCCATGTTTGTGTTGCGTTCAACCTTCCATCTACCTTACTCTCCTTTCTTTCTGCTTTTGTTGCTTTTTTTTCCCTCTCTCACGCTCCCTTTCCTGAGAAGAAAAGGTAGCCTTGTCACAGACAGGGAGCAGGGCAGGGCTTGACACGGCTAAGGGGGGGTGCGGGGCGCTCCCCCTCCGGGATAGAATAGCTGCAAACCAAACCCTTCTGTGAGCTGTCTAGAACACTCCTGACACATATTTGCCCAGGCAGCCTCACAACACGCTGTGTGATAAAAGTGAAAAAAGTTGGCGGAGCAAATAATATCTCCTTCCTCGGGCTAATCCGAACCGTGCTCTTCCCCTTTTCAATATTACATGTGAATGGCACTCCAAACCAAAACAGATCAATACGGCTAACTTGACACACATTAGCACCATAAAGGCAACAAGACTACTGAGACTAGCCCTGTCAGAAGGCATTACGCCGGGGAGAACACTAAGAGGAAGGAACACAAGACATTTAAGGGAAGTGGAGGGGGAAGTGGAACAAAATAAATACTTTATTCCTTACCTGTTTGTTGTACTTGTTGATGGTTTGACTGCTGTATTCGGAGCAGTGGTCCGATCCCAGGGAAATGTTATCTCCGGTGCCAACGAAGGTGTTGGCAGGGGGCAGGTCCTGAACGGCCTGGTGCTTTTTCCCGGCCGTGGGCGACTGCGGGTGGAGCTGGACGGTGGGCAGCGGCGAACTGGACTTGTAGTGCCTGGCCAGGTCGGGGCTCCCGGGCCCTCCGTTGACGGAGCGGTAGCGGCCCATGCCCGGACTGTCCGACAGCTTCTCGTTGACGCCGTCGTAGCGCTGCCCGTTGGGTTTGGAGGCCTCCACGGTGACGATGCTGCTGTAGAGCGGCTGTTTAGATTTCTGCTTCTTCTTGTCCTTCTTGGGCTTCTTGGATTTGTCGTGCTGCTGCGGCGTGAAGAAGTCTTCGTGATCCTTCTTGCCGGCCTCGTAGCCGTTCTTGTTCTTGGGGCGGCAGTAACGAGCCATGACCACCACCAGAATGATGAGGATGACGGTCATGATGCCCGAAACCACTCCGATCACGATGCTCAGCCGCTGTTTGCTCAGGTCGTAGTTGGGGTCGCCGGCGATGTTGGTGTTGAGGGACGTGCTGAGGCTCTTCGCCACCTGGGCCTCCACCACGGTGGAGTTGGAGAGGGTTTCGTTGACGTAGACGTGAACCAGAGTGGTGGTGCTCTGTGACGGCTGCCCTCTGTCGTTCACCTGGACCACCAGCCTGTGGAGGCCGTAATGCTTCAGCTCCAGCTTCCCCACCAGTGAAATGACCCCGGAGCCGCCGTCGATCTCAAACAGCCTGAAGGGGTTTCCCCCAATGATGCTGTAGTTCAGGTCCGCGTTGATGCCGGTGTCGCTGTCGGTGGCGATGACGGTCCTGACCACGGTTCTGATGTTGCTGGACGGCGGCAGCAGGGTGTAGGAGCTGTTGATTGGGAACGTCACCATTGGTGCGTTGTCATTTTCGTCCATTACGAAGAGGGACACGGTGGCGGTGGCCGACCTGGGCGGGTCACCGCCGTCCACCGCCTTGACCCGGAAGATGTAGGTGGTTTTTTGCTCCCGGTCAAAGGACAGCGTGGAGAAAATAGTCCCGGTGTCGTTCTCAATGGAGAAAATCTCCTCCTCTTCTTCGATGAAGAGACTCATCTCTGCGTTTTGGCCTTTATCAGCATCGATCACCGTAACCATGCCAACGGGGCTGTTCTGTTCCAGGTTCTCTTTGACGTAGAAGGTGAACACATCCTGCATGAACTTTGGCTCGTTGTCGTTCTTATCAGACACCAGGACGACCACTGTCGCCGAGCCCTGCAGTGTGTTGATGCCCTTATCTTTGGCTATGACTTTGAATTCGTAGCGCTCCGTTTGCTCTCTGTCCAGAATGATGTTGACTCGGATGTCTCCGCTGTCGGCGTCGATGGAGAAAATTCCATTCACCGAGGAGTCCAGGGAATACGCTATCTCAGCATTCTTCCCGCTGTCCGCGTCAATGGCCGCCACTGTGGTCACCCTCTCGCCGGGGCCGTTGTTTTCCGGAAAGGACACCTGGACCACATTCTGGCCGAAGATAGGAGGGTTGTCGTTCGTGTCGCCCACTTTGACGATAAGAGAGTTATTACTGGCCAGACTGGGGCTCCCGGAGTCCACGGCCACGATGACCACGTTGTATTCCTGTGTGGCCTCGTAGTCCAGCGTGGCGGACGTGTGGAGGAAATATTTCTTTTTATTCTGCTCCCCCTCCATTTCACTGGCGGGTTTGAGCTGGAAGGGCACGTCCCCCACCACGGTGCAGGTCACTATGCCGTTCTCCCCCTGGTCTCGGTCGGACACCTGAACTAAGGCAATGGGTGTGTCCACCACCACATCCTCGGCCACGTTGGCGATGCCATCTTTTAAGAAAATGCGTCCGATTTTCCGTATCTCAATGGCGGGGACGTTGTCGTTTTCGTCCTTGATGTTGAGCACCACGGTGGCCTTGTCCATTTTGGGCGGCTGGCCCCGGTCGCGGGCCATTACCGTGAACCTCAGTTGGCTCACTTCTTCGCGGTCGATGCGGTGCAACACACTCAGCCACCCCGTGCTCTCGTCCAGCCTCAGCAGCCTCCTCACCGACTCGGTGGCCGCCCCGAACACGTACTCTATTTGACCGTTAACCCCCACGTCGGCGTCGGCGGCTTTCAGCTGGAGGATGGGGGCGCCCGGGGAGCTGTTCTCCGGCAGGTCGGCCTCGTACACGCTCTTCTCGAAGCGAGGGCTGTTGTCGTTCACGTCGGTGATCATCACCCTGAGAATGGCCTGCGAGGAGCGCGGGGGATCTCCTCCGTCCCTGACTCGCAGCGTGAGCTCATAGGAGTCCCTCTGCTCCCTGTCCAGGGCCCCTTTGATGATGAGCTGGGGCTGTTTCTCTCCGTCTGTGGTGTCGGCCACTTGCAGTTCAAACACGCTGCTCCTGCTGGCGCCTTCCTCGAACCTCCTCTTCCCCGAGTACGAATCCCCAGAGGAGCCCAGGCGCCTGGAGTTCTCTCCGTTGTCCTGGATCAGCTCGTAGCGCTCGATGCCGTTTCGGCCAAAGTCTCTGTCCGTGGCGGTGGGCAGCAGATAGAGCGTTCCGATGGGTCTGTTCTCCTCCACAGACAGCGTGAGGACGGGCGAGGGGAAGGACGGGGTGTTGTCATTTATATCTAGTATGATGACCTTTCCCTCGAACAGGTCGACCCAGCTCTGAGCCGGTCCGATCACCGACACCTCAAAATCTATGAAGCACTCGTTCTCGTCAAATATCATTTGGCACTGCTGCAATTTTTCGCGGTCTATCCGCCTCTCGTTGGTGCTGAGCTCACCTGTTATGTTGTCAATTTTGAAAAAATCGGAGCCTGACTCCAGGGTGAATGTCACCTCGCCAGAGCCGGCCACGATGCCCAGGTCGCCGGCTACGTTTCCCACTCTGACATCGGCAGGTCCCTCCTCAGCCAGACGGTACCGGAGCACCTGCTTGGCAGCGGGCTGATTCACAAGCTGCAGGATGAGCAGGCAATAGTACAAATAGTCCACTGCACCAGTAGTCCTCATTGTTACACTTGGGTGTGCAAGAAAAAAAGAAGAATGTCCAAAATTGAATGATTTAATCACTGCTGGTGGAAAGTCCGAGTGGGGAAAGAAAAAAAATCTCGTATTTTCATGAAGTGGTTTAGAGACGTGGAAGACTTCATCCTCTGGACCACTTCCTACATGGCTTCACTGCTGCAGTCAAAAGCAGCAAGTGCACGGGCATCCCTCTCTCCGTTGCCTCTCCACCTCCAGCTCCGGATGTTAGTTGCTCTTTTCTTATTTCAGTCAAAGAAAATGCGCAATGGTGTTCGGAGGAAAAAAAATAAATAAAAAGGAGGGGGACACCGGGGAGGCTCCGCGCGCTCTGGACGGTGCCACAAATGTGAACGTCGCTGCGCGTAAAAGGCAAAATGTCACAGTCCGAATATCATATCAGCATAAAGTATAGTCAGTCTCGCAGTTGGGGGGTATACTCTCCTCTTCAGGGTGAGGCTGAATTATCCCCGATATGTCCACTCGTGTCAGAGCACCGTTTCCATGAGCCGCGCAGTTTCCAAACTCATCACGCGGCGCGTCTCGGAGCCCGTTACCTCTCCGATCGTCAGGATGCTAAATGCGGAGCTGTCCGGTTTATCCTGCTCTCCTCCTCTCTCGTGCTCTCCCCTCCTCCTTTTCCAAGTCACTTGCAACCAGCAGCCAGTACAGTTCTCTCCCGTCCACAACGCACAGCGTGCTGGGGGTAAAAAAAAAATCAAGGTTGCATTTGGAGAGGAAGGAAAAAAAGGCAACACTTGAAAAAAAAACTTCTTAAAAAATAAACGTATATCCGACGCTGTTTTTAGCTGCTTGGATTCCTCGGTGCGTCCGGTGTATTCAGCATGCTCCTCCACCTGCAGAAGCGCCGCATGTGTTGGCAGCCCCTATCTGCAGCACTGTGAGAGGGATCCACAAATGATATTGCAGTCTCTCTCTCCCTTCTCCTCCCTCCCTCTCTCTCTCTCTCCTCGCTCTCTCTCTCCTCCCCTCCGGTTTCTTCTCACACGTAAACAGGGTCCGACTTTGGTCTTGATCGCGAGGTCTTGAGGCCAGCAGACAATATTTAACCAGGGGACAGAGATCAATAGATAGATGCCTTTATTTCGGTGGTTTACGGCAGACTGCTGTCATAAGACGCAGGGTCGCCACAGAATCGTCCACATTGCCTCATGATCTCATGGATCATTCAGCATGATGCCCAATAAAAATTCAAATTTCATTAATTCCACTTTGAACAGTCGCCAAGTGGCACACGGTGTTGCCTGCGTGGTGTGACGCAGGGCTGCTCTGATTCCCTGTGTGGCAAATTCACGGAATAACTTTTACGCACTCTCAGGTCGGCACGTATTTTCGGTACAGTATGAAACACTTGCATATATAGGACCGGCAGCCCAGTGCATGGCAGCCGCGACGGGACGGAGACATGGACAAAAAGGGACGGGGACATGGATAGGACAGATGGGACGGGGGACTGTGTGTGCGCGCAGTGCTGTGGTTTCTCCGTGGTTACCGATGTGTATGCGTGTGGTCGCCGGTCTTTTCTCCCGGACGCGGTTGACTCCCCTCGGCAGCCAGAAATCACAGACTGCGACTCTGGACGCGTTTCCCCATGTAGGAGGGGAAAAAAGGGCAGCGATCCATCCTGCGTGGATGCTTTCACGCGATCCGAGCCTCTGCGGCCACTGCGCAAAGCCCAAGTCCCTATCTCGGATCAGTGTGCGCAGCGTGTGTCCCACCACATCTGCCATTCAATATGTGTGCGCGGTTGTGTGTCTGTGCGTGTTTATTGGCAACATGTCTACGTTCTCCCTGTGGTGCACAAAGCAATGTAGACACATTGGCACTTATTTGGTGCATACGCGTATCCATCTCGGGTCTGAAACACGCTTTGGCACAAACAAAATAGTGATTTAGTGTGCTTGCATGTGCATTTTTATTTCTATAATTTGTGGCTGTGCATGTCTGTTTTTAATACAGGGACAGTGCGACACTGTGTGTGTGTGAAATTATACAGTGAACGCGTGTAATGAGTGAGTAAGTGAAGGAGTGGGATAGAAGGAGGGGAGAGGAAAAGGGGGAGTCAGCTTCAGCAGCTGCATGCTCCTCAGTATGTGTGAATTCCAGCAGTGCTCTTCTCCTTGCTTACTAGCGCCCTCCATCGTCACATTAAGACCAAACCTTCTCAAGAGGTGGCAGCAGCAGAGAAAAGTCAGTCAAAAGTAAATCCAGTCATTCTGCTCATGTACTGGTAACTAACACAATAATAGTTGATTTGAATGTTGAACTCTAAAGGTGTAAATTAAGGTAGACAGGCAGTTTTAATATATATACATATATATATATATATATATATATATATATATATATATATATAATATACATATGAACCTGACATACAAATAGTGTCATCAAATGTTCAAAAAAAAAAGGAGGTGATACTTAATATATTCACCCTTTTTTTATATTTTTACAGTTAATATTTATAACTATTGAATAAACCATGACTCTGGCTCAAGACTCGACCTTGTCATTGGTTATTATCAATATTTCACCCACTTGCTATAGTGTGTAAAAGTAAGAAAGCACAGGAGGAGAGAAAAGCACAAAACGTACAATAATAAACCTTGGTCCCAATAAAATAGAGAGATACAAATTGAAGCGGAGCAGGAAAACGTTTTTTTCTTTTTTCTTTTTTTTTGGAGACAGTGTTAGCTATGAGAACAGTAGAGATCAAGCCTCCAAAAATCACCACTGAGAATCATTATCATAGTTGTGTGCAGCATCGATCTTACTCTCAAGTGGGTGAGTGGTCTAAAACGATGCCAGCCAAAGCTCTCAACGCCTTTACAAAGACCTCATCAGTGGAAACGAGGTGTTTTGAAAACGAGATGTTCCACCACCACCACCATCGGGAAAAAAAAAAAAAAAGGGGATTCGACTCCTACTCCCACACCTTCGCTGATAGCACGAAAATAAAAACATTTTTTGATGAGAGACGATGCATCATTCCCCTTTACTTCACCCAAAAGTCATTCTCTGTCCGAGTCCTTTTCCGTATGAATACATATGCAAATATGAGGTACGCATTTGAATACCTTTCCCTTTTTCTTCACATGTGCTTGTTTTGTTCATGCATAGGCAATCGAAAGGTGTTGATGAAACGTGGGGAGAGAAAATGAAAAAATGGAGATGATGGCACAGTCTGCTGAATTAATGGTTCCCATTCTATGAGCGCCTAGGTCCTATTTATGCAAGTTAATGCTGAGTGCCGCGCCGCGACACTGTGTGCGGCGCACCGGCATCTCAGCGCTCGACATTGAAATGGCGTTTGTGTTGTCCAGTGTTGTGCGAATGATTGATTGCACTGTTTCAAGGATGGAACTCTACCTCATTGTTATTTCTGGTGGCTGCCTTTGATTTGACACATTCCCCCGTGACAACATTTTACCTGGACATCAAAATCCATATGGCAGTGGTGAAAAAAAAATGGACAATATTACGGGCTCCCTCGCTCATTCCAGTCACAGGTTAAGTTGCGGTATACCAAGGACGCATAGACGCAGAGACCAAAGTGCTGTGAGTGATCGAGTATATTTCTTGTAGAAAACACATTTTACACCTCAGCAGGCCGCCGCGGCACCTGCGCTTATTTATACACGCTTTGGTCGCACACACAAACTTGTCGGACTTGAATTAGCTTTCGGCTAATTGATTGGATTGTTTGAACCAAGACAGAGTTGCCTCTTAAATTAAAGGAGACATAGTGTGGCTTAGAGTTTCTTCTTGACTGAGCTCACACCTAAATCCATTTGTCTCCCAGGACTTTGCTTCATGTCCACAATTTCCCCAAGTTAAAGAGTTTCCTCTTCAACTTGGAATCTGGAATAAATTTGCTGCTCCCTTTGTTTTTCCACCGACGCCGCTCTTGAAATTGAAATGCGGCTGATTCTGCCCGCGTTGACCTTTCTCACATGTCTCGGGTCGCTTTGAAAACTCGCATTCAATCTGTGCGATTTCAAGTCCTAGTTTGTAGCTTGAGGAAGAAACGCTAATTGGCTATCAGAGGTGTCGTCGTTACCACAATGTGTTCAGCTTCGCAGCCAGGCATCAGATATTTTTGTCTTGTTTTCTCAAGGAACATTCAAACGACAGAAAATTGACAGTTTAGCATTGAAAGGATTCGTGATCTCCGCATTTTCGCGGTAAAGAAAAAAAAGAAAAGAGGTTTTGCATATCTTTCAACATTCTCTTGTGAATTCCGAGCGTGTCGGAAGAACATTTCTTCATCTTTTGTGAAGTGAGAGCACATTAAATATAACACGAATGTCCAGTGTGTATCTGCGAGTGTGAAACGGAACCTCAAACACACGTGACGTGGTCTGTACAACTGGTAGTGAATGGCAACCTTCTACATCAGAGGTATGGATCTTAGAGAAGAAATCACAGCTTTTCATTATCTTATCAATGCTCAATAGCTATGTTCTAAGCTGGTGTGCGCGTGTCCTCCTCGTCCTCCCCGGGTGCGTCTTAGCATCTGTCGGTGCGAGACGTGGTTCGCACTTGTGTTGCACAGGCCTCCCCTTGTTTGCCACCGTTGTCCCCGGCTGAGCCGGCGTGGAGTCCGTCGTTGTGTACTCTCCCGCCAGCCTCGGGAGCGAAATACAGCCATTCGTCAAAGAATGTGTAAAAAGTCAGGCCCCCGGGGGGGGGGGGGGGGGGGGGGGGGCAGGGGGCAAGGCCACGTCCCACGTGTCCGGCCGGAGAACAGATTAAAGTGAAAAGCCTCACACTGCTGCGTGCAATGAGAAAAATAATAATGTGGACATGGCCTTCTCTTTATGACGGTGACAACACAATCTCCAGAGACCAATCTTTTTTTTCCAATTCTAAAGAGTGACACAAACGGCGCACAGCCAGAGCCCAGAATCCCACCGGAGGATGTATGGAGTATTTATGATGCTTGTGTGTCCTGAAGGTGACCCCGGGGGGGGGCCCCCGGGGGGGGGGGTGCGGGCGGGCAGCCGGCCAGGCCGCTCCTCGCCAGCTCTTTGTAGTGCTGCCCGAGAGGTAATATGTCACCCATCCTCCTCTTTGAGCGGCGGAGAGAAAACATCGAGGAGGGGTGACTCAACCACACAGAGAAGAAGGGTCCGGCTCTGTGGTGCTGGAGCGTTTCTCTCCAACTCCCTCTGGCGAGTTGCTATTTCGAGACTCCCGAAGCCTCGTTCCGCCGTCTCCCCCTCTGGGATTCGCAAGAACTGCGAAAAGAGATCACAATGCACAATAGAATTGCTTCAGAAAGTTTCAATATGCCCAGATCATTCGGGGAGTCACAGGGGGTAAAATGAGTGGCGCCATGTTTTGAAATATGAAAAGGAACGAGCGGGGTTTTTGTTCTCCTTCCCTGGGAAAATAGGAATAGAAAATCCTGCCAGGACGTTGATAGGTTTCAGTCTTTTTTTATGCCATTGATTTGACTCAAAGTGTAGTACAGCTTGTTGGCTTTGCATTATTAATCGGCACATCCGTGGTTCGAGTCTGTGTCTGGAGGGTGTCTTTTGGCTCCAAAAAAATGTGTCGGTGGTGGGGGGGCGGAGGCCAGTGTCATTTGACGTCAGGAAGGCTTTCGGAAATGGCGGGGGAATCAAATAAATCAAGACAGTTGGCCTGAGTCACCTGCTCGTCATGTTAATCACATGTCACAGTGGTTCATATTGTGCCGGTCCAATGTGTTGACACATACAGTTGATTTGACTTTAGTTGTGTTGCAGCCCAATGTGTCAGGACTACATGTGCAGGAGGATAGATGTGGAGTGAGTCGACATAGAGCTTAAGGTAGATATGCAAAGTAGGAGTAGGTCCTGCGTGTCATCACTTACTCATTATGTGTCACAGCTTGGAAATGCAAGTGGATTTCCCATCGCTGATTGGATAAAGAACTTTTGATTAAAAAAAAAGGATGAATTGCCTGAAAGAATTTTTATTCTATTTATTTCATATTTATCACTTTTCACTGTGTAATCAGGATGACTTGAGGGGGATTTCAGTACTGGACCCATATCGCAAGGGCCATATACATCGTGGGCTTTTAGTCCCCCCACCCCGCCCATTAAGTTACAACTTAAAGCCTGACACCAGTGACTCGGGGGGGAAACCCGGCTCTCCAAAAGCCCCTCCAACTTCAAAAGGGGGACGTCTCAAAGCAGCCATTCAGAGGCCTCCTTCAACGGGCCGTCGCTTGCCGCGGCAGCTAATGAATGAATTGGTTGGAAGTGAATGCGGTCCGATGGCCACTCGTACTGTGATAATACCAGTGTCGACACTGTATACTCCACCCGCCGATCCACACTGAGCTCGGCACTTGTCAGGGAGAGAAAGTGAGCGAGAGAGAGAGAGAGAGAGAGCCTCAGAAATCCAACACTTAAAAAGGGAGGTTTGGCACAAAAACCCTTCTTCCTCAACACCACCCCCCCGACCCTTTAAATATCACATCATATTAAATCTCGCCCGTTGTCAATAGCTGCCTGTTATTTGCATGTATTAAAGTGAAAATAGCGTCTCTGTTGTGTGACACTCATTTTGTGTCACAGTCCCCCCCTCCTCCTCCTCTATCCCCAGCAGCTGGGCCAAGAGTAGCCATTTCCAATGCATACTTACATCCTGAGTGCCACCTCTATGTTTGTAAGTATGTGTGTGTGTGTGTGTGCGCGCGTGTCTCTGTTTGCTGTCTGTCTGGTCTGCCCGTGTGTTTATCTGTTTATGTACAGCGTCGGAGTGCTTGTGTGCACTGTCCCACTGTTTCGGCAGAAAATAAGAAGACACCTGCTCGGCGATTCAGAGCTGGTTGTCAAAAACAGGCAAAGAAAGTGTGGTGGGAGAGGCAAAAAAAAAAAAAAAGCACCCAGGCAGCCCCGAGATATATCTATTCTGGCTCCCCGTTTCCCTCAAGCTGCCGGTAGGAGACTTCAAAATGGCTCCACTCCCTGACACGGAGTGGGCTCTGCCCTGTCAAAATGTCTTTGAATGGAAAATACAGACTGAAAAGTTTCTTCCCCCCCCCCCCTAATGTCCATCCTTCATCGCACACAGAAAGGGCATCTCATCCTCTCCGCTGAAGCTCTCATTGAACGCTACCTTTGCTCTCTCTCTCTCCGTCTCAGTGAGGTATCTGCCAGTCACTCAGAAGTGCATGCTTCACTAAAACATGATGTCTATCTCCTGGGTCCTGTCTGTAGAACAGTGAAGGTCCTGGTACCTTTGTCAGAGGAGATTATGGTCTTTTGTGAAACTGACACAGTTGCAAACAATAGCAATGTGAGTGAAATGAATAAGTAGAGCTTAAATGAGCGGGTGACGTGTGAGCGCAAACATTTTAGGCATTGGTTTTACTGGTACCTGTTTTCACTTGTGATTATTTTCTGTCAAAATATAGTATTATGATATAGTATTTATGGCTAATCTAATACTTCTACTATGACAATGTCCAAAAAGCCATTTTGCCTGTGCTTTTCTCATTATTTCAGGTGGTTTCTCTGTGGCCAGAGGGAGCCACCTCATGGCCATTTCTTTTTGATAATTGGTTATTTTGACATTTCAAACCGGCTCCACCATTTGCCCCTCTCCCCCCTCGTTAATTAGAGCGTGTCTATGCTTGGCTCGTCATTTCCGAATAGGAGGTCATTGTGGATTTATCTACAGGGTTGGCATTCTTTGGAGACGTTTGTAAAAAAAAATATATAAAATGGCAATTTCGCCAAAGCAGCCTCAAAATGAGACGTTCTGAAGACTCGCCCCGAAGACCAGCCCAGGAAAGAATCTTCATGTCCAAAGGCCCAAAGGAATTCAAGAGGCGCATTCAGTCAAATGCGTGCATCCTTTCTCCTGGAAAAATATACATATATATATATATATATATATAGTCTTGAGGACGGGAGGTGATATGTGCCCTGACAGTGGTGAGAGAAAGGCAGATCCATGTTCACTGAGTTAACTCCTATGGGAGGAGAAGTAAATGTCCTTGTGAAAGTCTGGAGATGAATGATGCCTCAGACTAAGCCTTCAATCTCTCCACCATGCTCATCTCAGTAATAATTCATTCTGCATCCTCAGAAATGGAAAATATTGATTTTCAATGAATAACAGCCCCAAACCAGCACGGAGCCCGCCCTAAGATTGCCGGTAAAGTAAGAAAAAAAAAAAAAAAAAAAAGAAGCACTCTGTCCTCACCCAGGCACGTCTCATGCATTTGCTCGGGGCAGGATAAAACAGACCTATGCGTGTAAGCAGCCAAACGGGTGACTGCTATTACAGCCAATTAGGAGATAATTCCTTGTTGCATTCAAGAGGCTCGAACCAACAGACAATAAGTGCTCGTGTCCTCTGTTATTATGGCTTGGATGTTTTGCTGTGGACGTGGTGACTGGCGGATGGTAGCGCTGTATAACTCTTTCAGGATATGGCGAAATGCGAAATTCTTCCATCTTCTATTCGGAACCAGCTTCTTGAAAGATGGCGAGGATTATCGAGTGTTCTATTTCCCAAACTGGTATTAATCTCAAACCCTCAAACCTTCCGCCCGTATTTATGCATAATGCAGCTTTACACGATGAGAGATTGAATTCTTTTAAAATAGCCACAGGTATATTTATGGGATAAAAGGCTCCGGCTTTATTGATGCGATTAGAATTAAAAGTATAATGCTTTAAATCCCCTCCATAATCTCTTTTGTTTCAAAGCACGCAGAGAGGACAGAGGGATTAAGGAACATTGCTAATTTCTGCGTAGATCTGCGTGCATCAATTACTGCCAGGCCGACTATTATGCGGTTTAGTATTAATACATTCATAAGGTGACGAATTCAGCAGATCGTAAAAAAAAAGGCAAAATATGCACACTTTAGCTTTGGCACGCAGAGCTTAAAAATCCAAACTGGCATGCGTGGACTTTACACTTGAAGCCCAGGGAAGAGGTTTGACTCATTGTGCTGGATTTTAATCCATTAATGTGGAGTCAGATTTTGATTAATTTTTTGGGACTTACTGGTGATTATTTGGTGGAAAAAAAAAAAAAGATTTCACTCTGGCCAAATTTCGCAGACGTCGTGGCGTTCGGGTAAGCGGTTTTGGGAATGTTAAGCCAGATTTTCGAATGGCATTTGCAAACGGTGTGTGTAAACCAAATCATGATGAGTTAATGAGCAAAATGAACGGGCGGATGAAATTCCCAGTGTCTGTGTGTTCTTCCTCCCTCCCTTTGGACCTGACAGTGTCTGACTTCATATCCTGTCAAATCACTCAACTCGTCTGTGGTCACTGCATCACCCGCCATCCCTCGCTCCCGCTCTTATCTGTCCCCTCTCTCTCTCTCTCTCTCTCTCTCTCCCCCCCTCTGATACACCCCTCTCGCCTCCTCCAGTTCCCCTGGAGTGCAATCTGTAGTCTACTGGTATTGATCAGGCACACAAGGTTTTGATTAGCACACTTGGCTAGATAACGGGTCAGGTGGGGGGGGGGGGGGGGGGTTTCCTTGTGGGGGGGGGGGGGGGGGGGGGGGGATTCACTGCATGATTGTACTCTCCACTCATTCCACTGTCTTGTTCCTCTGTTGTACGGGGGAGTACTTCACTTCATTGGAGTCAGTGATTGGATGCACCCCGGGACCCCCCCCCCCGGCATCCCCCGTCCACCCTCTGCCACAGAACAGTCTGATGCTCGCTCCACTTGACTGAGTGTTTTCCTGTTGGTTTTGAAGGCAAGTTAAATGTGGGTGGCAATGTGTGCGACCGGGAGGCGTTTGCCGCAGCATAGGTCTGAACTGGGCGTGGAGGAAACAAATGATCAAAGAGAGAAAAAAAAAAAGAAAAGGGGGCAGGGGGGCGAGATGTGAGGTGGATATGGATGTTCAATCGAGAGGGACATCCAATTTTTTTTTCTCATTTGCCAGAGAAAGAAGAAAGACAAGGGCGAGCTGTCGTCCGCTCAGCCTCTCTGACATTTCTGCCCTGGACTCAGCCACCCATTGGCCTATTCACTGGTCGGCCAATTAGGTCTCTGGTCTGTTAAGGTTTAATACCTACAGTTAAGGCCACTATTGTGCGCCAACTAATGCCGTTTCAGGCTTTCACTCACTTCGGGAGCTTTCATTAAATCCAGAAGAATGTCGGGGCTATTCACACAAAGGCTTTAAGTAAAAGCCAATGCCTTTTTCTCTTCTTTTTTTTTTTTTTTATATATTTCCCTAACTCTCATTTCACCTCTCCCCACATTTTCATATCTACACACTCATGCAAAGACACAATCTTTCAAATGAAGGGACAGCAAGTTTGACTTCCACATTTGACTCTGGCTGTTTTTTTATTTGACTTTCCAGATTTGCAGACGACAGTCGGGTGTTTTTTATTTTATTTTTTATTGCAGGGTCAGGTCGTCCTCTTGGTCTCCACATTTTTCTTTTTACGAGAGACTCCCGTTTCTTTGTGGAGCCTCTCGCTCGGGTTCTTCATGTGAATCGCTGACTCTCTTCCTCCAAAGTCAGAGGGGAGCTTGGAGTGCGTGTCCCAGTTTGGTTGGAAAGGTTTCCACAAACATTTCACGGCCATCTGACTCGATAGTTCCACTCCTTGTTCCGGCCTGAATCATTGTACACAGTGCCCCCATTGAGAGTGAAACTTATCTCACAATAAAAAGGCAGGCAGGGGGGGGGGGCGAGCGCATTCCTCCACTCGTGTTCATTAGTCGCACACTCGCTGTGATGCATGCTGGGGGCTGTTGGCCGGGCTTGGCTGACCACCCGAGCACCGAGCGCGCCAACAGATGTAGCGTAGCCTCTCCAAAACAGAGGGGATCGGACTCGCTCAAACTTGGCCGGCAGTCTGGGGAGTTGCTGATGGAGTTGGAAGACGAGCAGGGGATGAAGGAGAGAAGACGAAGAAGAAAAAAGAGAGAGGGTGGTGGGAAAGAGGAAGAAAGAGAGGGAGAGGCTGGAGGATAAAGAGAGACAAACAGAGGGGGGGGGGGAGGTGGGAGACGAGTTTTTCCCCAGAGGCATCACTCTTGGTGTCTCACTCCACTGGTCCTTATAATGTGTGACGCTCAGGAGATTGACAGACTGTGTAAAACTCAGCCCACAGGAGAAAACAACAACACAAGTCAGACACATGAAAAAAATAACAAAAAAAAACACACACGCAACTCCACTGAGCTGTGCGGGAGGGAGGCGGGGGGGGCCGGGGGACAGCACTATTTGATGTAGCCTTTAGACGTCACGGGACGGTTCTGCGGAGCATGTGGGCTCTTTGTTTTCACCCCGGTCCCGCTGCACAACAACACATTCGCAGGGACGTGAACCCCCGGGAGTTGCACATACATGTACTGCACAACCTGCTCTTTGAAGTAGCTCCACGAGGGGAACGTCTTGAGTGAAGTGCTGTTTCGTAGCATTTGATACCAGAAACTCCTCTATTATAACCATATTTATAGCTGCCAATAGAGGGGGGTGTGGTTTTTTGCCCGCGTGGCCTGTAGATGATTTCATCTTAGCTCATGTTTTCAATGGTTTGATCGGCGCAAATAGAATTTCCGCTATCTGCATGACTGGATGCCATTAATGCTTCCATCAACGAATATATTGATGTTTTTGCTGACCCATAAAGATATCATTTATTCGCCTTTATGGTTAGGTATGCTTGGCCAAAGCCCATTTTAATCTGAGCAGGCTCCTCCTGTGTCTTATTATCCTGTCCACCAAAAAAAACTAAAATCTGCAGAGACACAGAGAAAGCAGGATAAGCCCATTTTATGGGGCTATAGCTTTTCCTATCTCCCCACTCGCACACCTCACGCGATACGGCTCCATATCACGCCCCCGGCTTTAAACGGGGAAATGCCACAGGCCGCTGCGATCCCACATCCTCTCACTCATGTCCTTGACACATGGAGGTATAATTGACTGCGGAGAGGGGAGCGTTTCATTCACATGTATCTCTCCGTTTGACCTTCAGCCATGATGGAGTGAAAGTAGCCGAATGAAGATGAATGGCGGGCGTGGCCGATGCTGTGACCCGGTGCCCCCTCGCCGCCTGACTAGTCGGTTTAACGTGGGCTAATCCTTATTTGGGAGCCACCACCGCCGTCATCCTCGCACACGTCCTCAGAGGGATTAATCAAGGTGGTGTTACGGCGCATTTATCACACGCGAGCGTAGATGTGTACACACACTGTATTGTGCACTCATCATTTGGATACAAGACTGGGACTTTGCATGGCCGCATAACAATGGTAAAATAGCAGGCTATTACTTACACATAAATTGTTGCATGTTTTTACATGCATAGCACAATATACTCAAAAGCAGATCATTCCATAAAGTTAATTTCGGTCACACCATCCTATTACCCATGAAATGACGATAACAAGTGTAAATTTGTAATATATATACAAATGCACAAGCTTTGTGATCCTCCTCGCTATATTTGGATGCATGCCGTGTCCAATAATCTCCGTTGGCTGCGAGGGAAAGCCAATTTCCTTGACATGATTTTTTTTTTCCCCCTATGGTGTTAGAAGGGTTAGATATTGATGTGAGAAAAGCCGATGCAGAAGAACAGCATGGGGTTTTATGCAAAATCCTGTCGTTTTTGTGAGTGTGTGGACAATTTAATAAGTAGTCACTGAAACATTACACAAAAGCTCCTTGATGTTGTGTATTTTGAATGCATCATAGCGTCACACCCTCTGCGGTTGCAGGTGTGGCTGCATGTTAGGCTGAGAAGCCAGCAGCTGTCACTGCCTGTGTGTGTGTGTGTGCGCGTGCAAAGTCATGCACGTGTTGAGTAAACCTGGGGCCTTTGGGGCCCCAGTGGTCAGAGTCTCCTGGGCGGTTGCCTTTATTACTATGAATGCCGACCGACTATGAAATCTGAGACCCAATTTGTTGTTTTATGTGAACATTGTTCCTGGGAAAGGAAAGTTACTGTTGAGTTTTTCAAATGTCATTTTAGTGGTTTAAGGTACACGAGTTATACCGGCTCACTCATAAAACCTTTATGCTTGGTGCATCATTTAAACGGTTGCCAGGTGACACCGATTTCACAGAGTTTCCTTTGTACAATAACATCCCAGATCTGAATAATAGATTTTTTGCGGTGGAACAATATGAGTGACACAGTGACGAAGCTAAATGTGACCTCCCCGCATGTGTGTGGTTGTCTGTGAGTGTGTGTGAAAAGTCTTCCATCAGGACGCGACAGCCTGTTCTGACGTGACAACGCCGCCCTTGATCTACTGAGCGCGGTGTCGGCTCAGTGACCACTCATTACACCCACACGCAGAGAGTGACACACAGTGTGTGCGATTCAAGCGTGCATCACCAGCCACGGACTCTTTGCGCGTCACGTGGCGAATGCACTGACTTGTTGTTGGTGTCGAGCGGGACGGGCACACAAAGAGCGTACTGTTTCGGCATCGCAGACGATGCTCAGACAGCGGTAAAGTCGGCACAACAAGTGTCCCTGAAATTGAGTTTGTTTGTGTCTTTATTAACTGGCCGTGTTTGTGGCTCGGTGACGGCACTGCATCACGTCTGAGGCTTCAAGCCTGCCTGAACACCGGAGAGCAGGCCAATTACATAGCCCCGGATTAAACAGCAAATCCCATCCGTAATGAGAACCAATCACACACGGCCACTGAGTATCCTAGCAACCAACAGTCCTCGTATAGTTGTTTGAGCATACGGAATATGGCAATTGTTGTTGTTGTTGTGATGGGGGTACAGATATAGGCTGTATAGAGAAAAGGGGCGTGGGGTGGAGAGTATAAATATGTGCAGGGGAAAATAAATCAAAAAAAAAAGTGGGTGAACTGACAGGCATGTGAAGGGGGGTAGAGAGAGGGGGGGGGGGGAGGGAAAGAAAACGCTGTGCAAGAGAGAGAGAAAAAAGCAAGACAGACAGAAAAAGGGAGAGACAGTGGAGAAAACAGTGAGGGCTCGAGGAGGAATTAGGCAGCTTAGGGGGCATTATGTCAGTGTACATAGGATTTAGCGTCTAAGTCTGGATTATGGCCTTTTGCTTTGATAGAAAATGCCACCTTATAGGCAACGGAGCAGGGTTTTGTTCTCCGGGCCGATATCAAAGAGGGCGCCCCGTTGCTCTCTGGAATGCACAGTCGCCACGTGGGCCTTCAATCCCTTTCACTGAGGAACTCAGATGGGATGTGTAACACCAAGCACTCTGCGCCTGACTGTGTGGGGCCGAAATGGACCTTTTGCTACACAACGACGCGCACAGGAAGCAGACCCGGGGGACAGGCAGGGCTACAGCAAATGGACGCGCGCACCGGGCTGGCCGACTTTAGTTGGCCTGGCGTGGTTGAGCTTCATTTGAGAGAACTTTGCCACGTTGAAAAGTGAACAAATACAAAGTTGGGCCAATCTGCTCAAGCTTCAAATTCTCCTCTGTCATAGAACTCGCTTTAAATAGACTATTGATTTACTCATATTATCTCGGTAGCGTTCCCTGTGGATTTTTTTGGCTCACTGTCTTATCCATACTCTATTCCATATGAGCATTATGTAAGAAAGGCAGTGGGTTAGTGCATCAAATAGGTCATAGATTCCCCATCTGTCAATGCAAATGTGTGTCTACACACACGCTGTTTATCCTCCGGCACTGTTTGATCTATATTAAAGAAGAAAATGACAGATTCCCTCTCATCCATACACACCTACACACCTCCGAATTGCCCCTATCCGCTTTCCCTCGTGCGTGTTTATTGTCAGTGGCATGCGAGATTGCGTGTGATTGGTCGGGAATCCTACACAGTCCTCCTACACACAGTCATGTGCAGTTTTGCGCCGTGGAGCTCTCTCTCTCTCTCTCTCTCTCTCCCTCTCTCCGTTCCATTGTGTGGAGTGCATTACCCAAAGGTTTTACTCCCATCTCTCCCCAATGGATTGTGGCCTCACTTTTCATTGCGGCAGTCAAAGGCATTGTGGGGTGAGGGAGTTTCAGGATTGTATAGTAGACGAGCCACAGACTTCATTTTACATTTTCACTCTACTTCTTTTTTTTCCTTGAAAAAAATGATTAATAGCGCAAAAGTGAAATAAGTTACGTGGCCAAAAAACTAATTAAAGGACCGTACTGAAGCTTTTGCATGTTTAAGCCCATTAACTGGTAATTATGCATGCAACATTGTTTGCCAACGATTTTTCAAAGCAAACCACATTTTCAGAGTGATTTCGTATCCTTCGGGCGACTTCTGGACTCCATTTATTTCAGTGCAGGAGAAGAAGAAAAAAAATCACCCTGCAGAGATTTTCTTGAGAAAGGCCAGAGCGGGCGATTGTATGGGATGATGCATTTGTGCACAGACCTTTACCAAAGAGTCTCTAAATGGAACATTTGACTGCACAGAAGCAAAAGCAAGGAAGCACAAAACATTAAAAACCTAAGATACACCATATTAATTGGACTTTAATACACCTAGGGTGAAATATGGAAATAAGCTATGAATATGAAACGGACATATTGATATATCGGTTGAAGCAGTGAAGCCAACCGAGCTAACATTAGAATTCATTTAGTATTCCACTACTGTGGTTTGGTTATGTGGTTTTGCAGTACAGAATATGGCAGCATGCATTTATATATATTCCCCATACTTCCCAACCTCACCTTGTCACCACTTAATATTTCATCTCAGTTCTCTTTGCCACTCAGAGGAGAGTGGGAGCCAGGAAGTCAGAACTGTCTGAACTCCCCAGACGCAATGAAAGTTATAAGGGTGATGTTACCCCGAACAAATAGCCCCATCGTGGCATGACTCACATTTACACGGGCCCTGAAGGCATCAGAGCTCTGTGTTGCTGTGTGTCTGCCTCACTCTGTCTTTTCTCAGTGCTGCATCTCGGTGTCAAATAGAGTCAGTGCCCGCACCGCAGGCCTGAGGGAGCGCGCAGACAAGTCTGCCTCTCTGCACAAGTCTGCTCGCTTCATCTTTCACCCCTGACTTTGTTTTTCAACACAACAGGAAGGAAAAAAACACACACATTTTTGGACAATCAACAGAATATAGACTTTAAATAATCTAATGTTTGTCCAAAGAATTGAAAAAAAAAACGTACTTTGATATTAATTTGTGGATGGTCGGTGGATTTTGTGTAATTATTACTGCAGCCTCTTTGTGCGTTCCCATCTACACTGGCAGCACTATTTTTGGATATGATGAACCAAGATTGTTTAATCAATATTAATGGTTTTCACCAGCTGTCTTCAGCTTCCTTTTTTTTTTCCACGGAATCTATCTGACAATGAATGAGAGCACATCTGAGGGAAGCGCGCGCGCGTGTGTGTGTGAGTGCGGGGAGGGATTTGTTAAAAGACAATAAAGAATGAGAGTGGGAGGGGAAGGAGGAAAAAAATAGACGTGGGGACAATTAGGAACAGCAAGTGTTAGAAGCAGTCAAGGCACAGATTGAGAGCATGGCGAAGGAGTGAGCGCGAAAGAGTGTAAAAGTCTCTTGTGATTTATGCAGTTATTATCTCTTGCACTTGTGGGTGTGAATGGAGGCTGTCACGCACGCCAGCCTGCCAGGGCTCCTCTCCTCGTGTTTGCAGGGGAACTGGGGCCAGTCCCCCGGGGGCCCAGAGTTTGGCATTAGCATTTCCGTGTGGTAATGGGCCCCCATTTGCGGCTTGTCACCACAAGATAGGTGGCTCGGCCCTGGCCAGAGTCCCTCCAGCTGAGCGGGGCCCTGTAGGTCCTGTTGTGCTCAATGACCCCTCTCACTCTGCCTGTCGATTGCCCTATCCTCCACTCTCTCTCTCTTTTTTATTCCTTCTGCGACAGAAAAGGCCCATTTGAATAGAGTATTTTCTTTTTCTTTTTTTCCCCAAATGCATGAAAGCTGAATGGTGCCGTGAGGTCAGGGACCTCCGGTCACCGCCGATTTAATCCCACGTGTTCCAACGCGGGCTGTTATTCACACGCTCCTATTAGGGTTCGTGATAGGACAGATGCCGGTGCGTTTGCAGGCTAATGAGGTGGCAGAGTGAGGCCCCGAGTTCACGACTATCCTCCGCAGTGGAGACCTGGGTTTGTTTGGAGCCTGGCCCTCAGCGGCACGCCGCCCTGAGCAGAGGAGACGCAGGGTCACTGAGGTCCTGACCATTCAGCAACAGAGAATATTAATTTGGAAGTGGAAGGGTGGAGACAACTTTATATTTTTCTCCCAATTTCGAGGTGTGAAGAATTTGGAAAGAAACTCACACATCCAAAAATGACATGCAAACGCATGTCCACACGGCACACAGCACATTTCAATCAGATTGAGCCCCCTTAAAAAAATAGGAGATGATGGTCCAAATTTGTGTATGTTGCGTCTTTCGCTCTGATCCCTTCATTCTTCCTGTGTATTCCGAAGACATGTCATAATCTGAAATCCAAGGACTGTCGGGGATCAATGACTCATCAATTTTGCACGGATGGTCATTAGTGTACGCTCCATAATGGCCCAGCAGATGTTCTGTGAAAGCCCGATCCCTCACAGATACAATCAGTACATCCGTTTGACATGTGGCCCCCTCGTTTTGTTCACATTAGAGCCTCTCTTCAAATATGTACGAGGCCCGACATGCGCCATATGCCTCACGCATGTTTCCTGTAATCTGTTTGCATTGGCACCTTGCACGAGAAAGCAAGTGAGTCACGGCGAGGGGAAAAAACAAAAAGAGGGGGAGGAAATCAAAGTTTGTGTTGCCGGGTGATGTTGGGGATTAGAGATGAGCTGACGATTGATGCACTGGCTGCTCTGTGAAGGTGAGGCGGTGAGAGACTCGTTGCCCCGCTGCCTGGGACCCCGCCGGAGCGTAATAGCAGGCGACAGGCAGCCTGGTGTTGGTAGCGCAAGCCAAGAGGGATTATGGGTAGTAGGCTTTAATATCTGATTTTAATTAGCAGTTTAACACAGTGATCACGCCTCATTAGGGATGTGGGGATGCTGAGGATGTGCGTGAGTGTGCTAGGCAGCACCGAGGAAAGTGCAGCAGAGGAGAGGCAGGAATGCAGATGCTGGGGGAGAGAGAGAGAGAGAGAGAGAGAGAGAGAGAGAGAGAGAGAGGCTGGATGATTTCCATGTGATGATATCAGATTTGTTTGTTTAGTTTTTTTTTCCTGACAATGCTCTCATCACCCAGCAGCACTTGGAGCAGGCATGTGCTAATTAACCGCACAACGTGACACTATTTTGACACCGACAACACATCGACTTTGCGGCACAAAGGAAATGTTATGACGCGCGTCCTAATCCTAAAGCCACGTATTAGATGTTTTATTGCTCCCTCATCCTCAGCTGGCTGCCAGGATTCATTTGTATGTGTGTACCCCCCCCCCCCCCCCCCCCCCCCCCCCCCCCCCCCCCCTTTTTTTTTGTTCCCCCCCCCCCCCCCACCGCCCGCCCCCCGCCTTGCCTTTGCATCCCACTTAAGGATTTAGAGTGAGTGTATCAAATCTGTGACTCGTCCTCCCTGGCATGGGATAAAAAGATTAAGGCCTTTTAACCCCCCGAGGAACCCGCTGCCCTTTTTGCCCTTCCCCATCCAGGAATTAGTCTGGCTCCTGTGATTGTGTCAGTTGTCCTCGGCGCTGCAGCGCGGTGGTGGGACGCCCGGCGGTGCGGCCCGTGGGCCTGGCATCCGACCAGAGTGGCGTATGGGTAAGAACAGGAGTGTCTGTGTCGGTAATGGTGTGATGGAAGAGTTGAGAGGGAAGCTCCAGTGGTCAGCTGGTGACACACCACTGGCCTTTCTCCCTCTCTCTCGCTCGCCCGCCGCTTCTTTTCCTTATCCTCTGTGTCCCTGCAGTGCCAGTAGCTGTCTATATTTGGTGAGACGCATTCCGTCCACTCTCAATCCCCCTGGGTTTAGTTCAGGGACTCATTTTGTCCGAGGCAGTTTCGACCATCGCTCTAACTCCTTGTATTGCTCGCTGCTTTTCTTCCTCACATCCCACCCGTTCTGAAAGGTGCAAAATATAAATCCTCCCAGGCCGCTTACGGAATAACACATAAATAAAAGAAAAATAATGAAACATGCAGTGGCAACCACCGACAAAAGTAACACAATTTAAGTGCAAAAATGCACAAGTCCTATTTCATTCCTTTCATGTATTTGTGTTCGTTTCGGCCATTTGGAATTAGAAAACTGAAAATGTATCCTAATGCTGCTTCAGCAAGGCAAACAATTAGGAAGAGTCGGTGCTAAACTAAATAGGTATTAGCAAATTGTATAGACTCTGCAACTGTGGGCTGGAGAATCATTAGTAGGGAAAATAAAAGGGTTAATACTCCAAACCAGGGGATACATGGGAATTAGGGCCAAGATTATGGAGTTAATAGTGGGTCCGCATTGGACCGCAAAGTAACGAGTGGTGAGGAGAGGATTAGATCCATTCCACCAGATGTGAGTCATCTCTCATAACATGTTTGTGTCACTCTGACTCTCCCTGATGCCTCCATTCGATACCCACATATCGGCTGTTGTCCCTTTTTATAGATCCTCTGCCGCCCTCCGGATATAGACCAGCTCTGTCACAATGATGCCGGATGGTGTGATGGATATCTGTCTGCTTTAGGATGACACAGACATCAGAGAGACCCAAAAAAAAACAAAAAGAGCTGAAACTTAAGAAATGTGTTTTATTTCTATAGCCAATATTCACAAATCACTATTAATTCACTCGTAGGGCTCAACAATCTGCACGGGGTGCGACATCCTCCGTCTTGAAACCTCAGGCGAAATCCCCATTCCCAAAAAAATCCTAATATTCCCAATCCGGTGGAAGATCCTAGTTTATCAACTCCCACATAGTTCACCTGGGGGCCTCTTGGGATCCCAGTGTGAGCAGCATAGTTGAGTTCCCAGCCTTGGCCTACAGAACTCCAGTCGGGAGGTGAGACTCTGGCCGTCTTCCTGTGTGCCTCATTGAGCTCGCCTTTTAACACCGGCGTAATTAGTTTTTTACCCGGCCGCCAGCCCAGGGTGTCTGTTTTTTTTTGTGGGCCGTGTCTCTCACGGAATCGAAGCTGTCGGGCGAAACAGAAACAAACTGCCCCCTGCACGACTGGGCTCGTTTGTACGCATCCCGAGCAGATTGCTTATTGAACAGCGGGGCATGACAGCTGAAGGGCTGGAGGGGGCAGACAGCATTCGCAGCCAAACACCGTGTTTCAGGGCACCTGTATTTTTTTTTTAGTTTTTAGGCTGTCCTGTATTTAATCTGCCTGTACGTTTAATTAAAAAGAAAAGTTGAGGGTGTAATTGAAAGCAACGCCTGCCTTGTGAGTCCAGCCGGGAGAACAATGCGAGGGGTAATGCGTGGTGGCAGAGGGGATACATCACGTTGGTTAATCCAAAGTTCACCTCAGAGAAACTCTGAGGTTTGGTCCTCTCACAGATATTCACTGAAATCATCTCAAGGGCAGAATTAATGTGACAGTTGAGATTGGTTCCCCCCAAAATCCAAAAGAGACCCTATTCCCTGCTTTCCAGATTTCTTGTTGTTTTCCCTCCAAATTTCTGAAGCGCCATCAAACCAAATGGACAAAATAGACCAAATGGACAGGCCGCTAATTTATCATAGGCAAAAGCCCCAAAATGCTCACTTTGTCTGCATCCCATCCAGCAACCCAGCGCGATGACTCATCGCCACAGCAGATTAGGTCTGGGTCCAGGTCCATATCGGGGGCGCTGCAGCCTCTCAGATCCTCTGCGCCCTCCAACGTAAAATGAATAATGGAGGAAAAAAGTCCAAACGGCGCACAGTCAGCTCAATGGCTAATGGCACTTCACGCTCCATTCTGGCACGCTGCCACTCTGGCCCAAAACAACATCTGTGACATGTGTGTGCAGGGGAGGGGAAACAAAGCAATTTCAGAAGTCATTTGAGCCGAGTCAGTGATGGTCCAGTGACAATGTTGCGTTGCTTGTTTTGAAAGAACGACAAGTGGCAGGCTCGACAAATAACGCCGAGTTTATTTCACTGGCTTTGGTGAGGCCCGGGCTCGGTAGGCCTCCCTGTCACGCACACACCGCGGAGATTTCACTCCTCGCTCCACTTTTGCATGTGATTGAACAGTATGAGCCTGTGAGTTCAAACACTGTGATCATTTATTGAAGATGATTGCACATTTACTGAACCTCATGTTTCATTAACACTCTCTAAAGGAAGAGAGTTTCCCTTGATCTCAGTAATTACAGGCCTACATTTACTCAGACTTACATATATTTGCCTTATCCCTCGTATTTATGAATCTCATTAATAATATACAATGGAAAATGCATCAATTATAAAAAAAAAATGCTTCATCCAGGCGCTAAGTCTTGGTTTAGACCTAATTACTCCACCACTGCTTTCGTTACATTTATTAATGGCATGTTTTTGAACGTACCCTATGGTAACGGATGATGGACAAGAGCAATATATCTCCATCTTATTACGACCAACTAACATCTTTTGTTGGTGACGTCACGCGGAGCCCCGAGGTCTGCAGTGATGGCGTAATGGAGCCCATCGATCTACCAGGCCTGAGCAATCGATCGCAGAAACTTCGAAAAAACATACAGCAACTAATCAACAGAAACACACTTTCATTGAAGTCCTGCCAATGTCTATTCCACTAACAGAGCGCGGCCTTCTTGTTTTGGCTATGTGAATCCAATTTCGTTATCACAAAACTGATTTCAACACCCAGACTTAAATCTATATTTGGCTTTATCCAGTCTGACTCAGGCAGGTCAGTGGTGTCGACCTATAACCAAGCAGAGCCACAAGTAAATAACATTCATGCATACATGTCTGGTAGAGGTTGAATCATTTCCATATTCACATTTTAATTAGCTCGTGTGAAGTCACTGAGGTTGGCTTGGAGTCTCTCTATGCCCGGGTAGAAGACAAAAACTTAATGCGACTTTATGGAATTAAGGCCACAGTGATAACTGTCCGTAGAGCTCTACCGTCTAATTCAGATGATGAGCTTATCCTGGGCTTTTATTGCGAGTGAGGTCTCTATGAATTAGCACATAGAAGAGAAATCATCTAATGAAACATTCTGGAGCATTCTAACGACAGGGCAATTATCACAACTCCCACATTCGTACAAACAGCCCCAGCGGCAGCGGCAGCGGCAGCAGCCATGAGTCATTAGGATCAATTTAAAAAGGCCGAGACTCAGACTGAGTGATGAGGGGCCGAGGAGAGGCTTTGTTTACCTGCATCTCAATACCACTGTGAGCAGGATGGACTGGGAAATTAGGATCATTTCAAAAGAAAATAAAAACGAATATTTCCTTCTTCTATTTTGCCTATGCACAACCAGGGCGGGTTACCCGTGTGTGTGCGTGTGCGTGTGAGTGTGTGTTCAGACTCCTCCATGTTCTTCCCCCCATGCCCTCCACCGTGACACCGGGCGTTAAAGAAATATTGTGTCTTTATTTACTATTGTGTAATCGAAGAAGGTGGACGGGTCGTGTTTAATTAACCCAAGTTGGTGATATAAATGTAAATGCCAAATGTCTGCCAGCGCTACAGCATAAAAGCTTTTTACGAGCTGGAGCCCTTTTCTCTGAGGGGTATAAAGCGGCTCCTGTGCTGACCCGCTGATTCTGGAACGGCCCTGGGTGGGGCGTTATGAGATAGGCAGAGCCACGGGGATTTTACATACAAGCGATAGGATTCTTAGTTTGGGTTTTTTCCACAGATGAGATCTGGGGAAACACAGTTTTAATGTTATCAGACAATGCCCGCTCTGTCTAAATGTCACCTGGGCGCCGCACTCACAAAAAGGTTCATGTCTTAAGCTAGATAGCACCATCGGAGGAAGATCAGTGTTTACCACAACAGTTCCAGTTCACTCCAGGTGAAATGGATTTATAATATATATATTCTTTTTGATTATATGTCATTGATTTTTCTTCCTAATAAATCAAATTGTCATATTTGTGTACAAAGTAGCAGGAGAGCTCTCGTAAGTAGGAATTTAACAAAGGCTGATTGTGTTTTTTTTTTGTTTTTTTTTCTCATAATTGCATTCAAATTCCCCAGTAATTTTTCACACTAATTATTTGCATCTAGAATCCCCTGGCTCCCATAAAAGGGCTGGAGAGAGGCAAAATAAGAAGAGGAGGCCCGAACTTGAGGATGAATATCCTCGTCTCTCTCTCTCTCTCTCTCTCTCTCTCTCTCTCTCTCTCCCTCTCTTTGTGTGGTGACACCAGAGTTATTCTCGTTGGTGTGAGCATAGGAAATGGAATGTTTAAGCCACCCCGGCTCAGTCCCTGTGCAATGAGCACTCGGCAGCCAGCTCACATTTCCACCTCGCTCCGTGGAATGGGGGGATTATTGTTCGTTTATGTGGAGGCTGGAAATTTGGTTCACGCTTGACTTGGTAACTTTTTTTTTTTTTTTTTTTCTCATAATTGCATTCAAATTCCCCAGTAATTTTTCACACTAATTATTTTCATCTAGAATCCCCTGGCTCCCATAAAAGGGCTGGAGAGAGGCAAAATAAGAAGAGGCGGCCCGAACTTGAGGATGAATATCCTCGTCGCTCTCTCTCTCTCTCTCTCTCTCTCCCTCTCTTTGTGTGGTGACACCAGAGTTATTCTCGTTGGTGTGAGCATAGGAAATGGAATGTTTAAGCCACCCCGGCTCAGTCCCTGTGCAATGAGCACTCGGCAGCCAGCTCACATTTCCACCTCGCTCCGTGGAATGGGGGGATTATTGTTCGTTTATGTGGAGGCTGGAAATTTGGTTCACGCTTGACTTGGTAACATTTGGAGACAGTAATAGACGCAGCCATCAACACATGCTTCAGTTTATTCTCTCTTTTTCACTCCATCACTCACTCTCTTGCTTACTCACTGACACCATCACCCCCTCCCAACACACACACACACACACACACACACAAATACATGCCGAGGCTTATGATTATGATGGGTTGAGGGACAATTGCGGGTTCCAGCTGCTCTCATCATGCAGGCCCTCAAACATCCTCTCCTCCTGTGAGGACCGCAGGACCAGCAGTGCCCCGTGCTTCCACCCAGACAATGTTAGCGCGTACGCAGGTGGGCAGTGGTTTCCAGAGAGCAGGAGAAACCTAAAAAAAGATATATATTTAAAAAAGAATGTGTGTATAGTTGTAAGGGAGAAAATAATACTTAAAAACGACTTTCTTATAATATATATATATATGCAAAGGCCTAAGCCATTAGCATCCAATCTGTTCATTTCTGTAATTGAATATCATGTCTACTTTGGAAATCATCGAGCAGCTTTGGAAAACAAATACTTGAAAATTGCAGCGTGTGGTTCAAGATGGTCAGCACACAACAGGCTCCAATTAATTAGTGGAAAGGTGTCATCTGTTCCATTCTGCTCTGAAGGGGCTCGGTGTTTCACCCATTAGGTTAATGGAAACTTGTGAAGTATTCTGGTGATGAATATTTAGCAGAGTCAAATTGGCCAAACAACACAACACTCTCGTGAAACTCTCTGCTCTCAAATATTTTTATTTCACTTTTCCATGGTACATCATCTATATTTCGCGCAAATTATAGAAATGCTAACGTTAGGTCCAAGTGTCATCTGCGTTTGTCGTGTTTTCACATTTCAGCTTAAGAGTCCATTAAAGTGGATTTTGTTATCGTGTTGGATGTCACAATAAAAGCATAAAAAAAAAATCTGCTAATAGGTGAGAATGTTTGGTTAGGGTATCATGCTGGTTCATATCTTTTTCCACTGCATCCTCTCAGCTGCGGCTCTTAAAGCAGCTTAACGACTCTCGGGGCCGTTTTCACACCCACACTTGCTGCTGCACCTAAAATCAGTTCGGGGAGTTTCAGGCAGTTAACTTACCTGAGGCTATTACGGCTATTTTTACTTGCCGAGTGCTTGCCACTTCAAGACTCAGTCTCATCTCCTGTTTTCCTTTCCCTTGATGGCTGGCCGCCGCCGCCGCCGCCGCCGCCGCCGCTGCTGTTTGATCGGAGCTTTGTCCGTCACATTTTATTGGTTTTATACTGATGCAATGGAAATGACTTAGAAACAGGCCCTGTGAAAAGGTCAGGAGTCAAGCGAAAGATATGAATACCCCCATCCTCTGTTTGCCGGAATGATATTGCTTGATATTTGGAATGTTTTTTTGTTTGTTTGTTTTTTTGAATAATTCATGGGTGACTGTTGCCAGTCAAATGGATGGACCACACAACAGCTTACTGTCAAAATGTTCAATTCTTCAATCTAAACTGGCATTTCAAATACAAGACATTTAAATCGAGTTGCATTATATTTATAATTATTAAGTTAAATGACTCAACCTTTAGAATCAGAGAGTGATCTGACCAAGTCTATTATAAGGCTGTCTCTTCTGTCATGTCAAGTTCGGGGACCCACTGGGGCCATATTTTTCTCCACACCAATAACAAAATTGATCTGGTCTGCACACTGCAGCACTTGTAGAGTAAATGCAAACTTCATTCTCCATTCCATTTCATGACATTACACCGAGAAGGCCGCACCAGGCACTTGCACTCACTCATCATCATGAACAGCAATTTTAAAGAGCTCTACACTGAGGCTACATGGGCAGTTTAAGAGTATTTCTCACACTGTCATGTATGACAATTTTAATTTCGTGTAATATCATTTTTTTTTATAATTGCAACAGTCCGTTGCAGCAGTTTGAGTTAAATAATTGTGCGTTTTCTTATGCTTACGTTTTAACCAGCAGATTTTAGAGCAGTTGTAGTTACACCAAAGATCCACCAGGTGGAGTTTACCACTAATTAGCGACATTAAGTCACTCCATCGCAGCCCCGAGGGGAGTCCTTCTGCCTTTGATTCATCACTCCATCAATCACACGTTTTCAGGTAGGACCCCCTCATATTCATAGTTGTTGTTCATAACAGTGTTAGCTGAACGTGTAGACATGCTCAGGAGACTCTGTACTGCAGTATGTTCGCGTATTGTGACGCAATGCAGTTAATTAACAGCCAAACGTGGCACGCGAGCTAACCTGTTGCCACGCTGGCTGCACTGGGGCTGTTCAGAAACTTGAGTTTTTGTTTGTATACTGCTGTTGGTTGCGTGGAGTATGAATGCATTGTGTGCGTATTGGAATGCTACGTGTACATGGTGAAAGTGCGGTTGGGGTTGTGTGTTTTAAATTTGCAGTGTGACCTTATCGTCTGTGCGTTACGCTACTGCTGGGCTGGCTTTAATTTACCTGGCCATGCAGAGGTGAATACGCTTATTCTGAATGTATATAGACATGCCTGAGTCTATGGTGATGTACATTATCTACGGTTACATTTCAGCAGGGTCCACTGTGTTGTTTGTTGTGCTTTTGGATTATAGGTTCATTATATCAATTGGTGGAATAGCTGCTCTACAGTACTGATATTGATGATGTTTGACATGCGCTTCCTCTGGTGTCCTTGTTCCAGGGTGCATGGGTACCTTCATCCATGTCAGGTTTTTGAATTGCACCTGATCTTCGGTGGAAAATAACATTTTTTGCATTTCTGATGGATATCAGCTGGGCTTTTGGTTATCAGAAAGCGGAGTTAATTTGCTCGGAGCTGGAATATGGATTTATTTGCTGATTGGTTTCGAAAATAACTCGCATTTTAAGCATGAAATAGCTCCTGCTTTCATATTGAATGACTCGTGTACGGTACCATTGTCTTGTGCTGCCTCGCCTCCCGCATTAAGTGGACACGAGCACATTTAAAAGCATTTCAATCAATGACGCCGTGTCTTCTAATGGGGGCCCCCTTTCAGGAAGAGGAGCTGGAATGTATCTTTTCATTACAAGGACCAGATTGCAGGCTTCACTCAGCGCACTCAGACCTGCCTTGAAATGAGAGGTGTGCTGCAAGATTACTGAAGAGAGTAAAAAGCTTCTCAGAGATGGAGGATAGCGAGGCTTACACTTTCTCTTCTTTTTTTTTTTATTTAACTTTTAGTCAGGAACGCATGTCCGTACCTGATCGTGTGCTGATGATTCCATTCAAATCAGAATGACTTTGCTCTGGCTTCCCCAGAAGTGTTTTGGTGGAAACTCTCAAGGCTTGTTGGTTGAGCTCTTGCAGCTGGCAAGGCAACAACTAATGAACCAGTTGGAACATGATGGAATTAAAGTTCTGAACGTCTTGCACATAGAAAAGTTTACTAACAGAAGCTTGCTAAATTTAAGGCTTGATTATGATGTTCAATTACATTGAATGGTGACGCGTGGTTATGTTATGATGGCTTTAAATGTATATTTGAAATGCATGCACAGGTAACAATGGCTACTGATAAAGCTGATAAGAGTCTGAAATGCTTAATCTGGCCTCATTTTATTGAAAAACGTTTTTTCCCCCCAATGGATTTGCAGTATCTAACAGTATTGCTCAGTAGGGGAGTGGGAGCATCAGTGGAAGCCGTCAGATTTCCTTGACGAGAATAGGAAAGGTGTTGTTTAATTACTGCAGTTTAACGTGGTGTGAGAAAAGAGTGTGAGCGTAGTATAAATAATTGTTGATAACAGCAGCGTGTTCAAGAGTGACAGCAGAGCTCCTGCTGTCCTGCTTGTCTCGCATTCAAAGCGAGGGATTGTGTAGTGCGAGTGCGCACGAAAATGTCTCTTTGTCACAGTTGTCCCCAGTTGGGGTGAAAGAGCAGCTCGGGAAGTGATTCCATATGTGTTAATAGCCAACACTTCTATTTAAGCTTTAGATTCTGTAAAATGAAAATATCTCCATTAGGTATCATAATAAGTGGATGAAGTTTCAATTTCCCAACTTCCAGCAAATATAATTAATCAAATTAAGTTGTGACACATTTAATAAACTTGATATTGCCTTTGGTAATGCACTTGAGCAAAACATTAATTACTCTTCCCTATTGTGGTGTGCAAATACGGAAATAATTTAATCAGGTCTAAGACCCGTTGCCAAGCCTTTTGTTGCACTTATGCAGGTTCCGATGGAGTTTTTTTTTTTTTTTTTTGATGTGATGCAAACTGAGCCAGTGTATTTATATATTTTGTTGATATACGGGAAGAGTGGTGCAGTGTGTAGGCCATTCTGAATTGAGAAAACAAAAATGTAACATGGAGATTGGGGACATTTTTTATATCCTGTGAATGACCACATCATACTAGGTGTGCAAGCATTTATTTTCTATGTGACAATTTATTTATTTATATATATATATATATATATATACCTTATAACTGATTATTAGGATTTACTCTGCAAACGTGGGTGGACACATTTGCATTTTTATATGTGTATTCAAGTGGGTATTTTAAATACGGGCTTGATAATTGCAGAGTAGAGGAGCTATAGAAGCGTGTTCAGAATCCTCCTCTAAACTCCATTCGTCTCATTACCATGTGAGACCCTCTAATATCACAGGGATGCAGATGCTGTTCGCTGTTTGACTACAGCTTCCTTAGTGAGGATAGTGAGGATAAAAGCCGACACACAGACCAAAGGAAGTGTTGGAGCTTCCTCACACATACTTTTACAGTGACTGCGGTGCTTTTTATGCACCACAGTAATATTTAATATGTAACCTGTGTCTTCGGTGGATTGTTATAATGCTTTTCACGCTTCACAATTTTAAATTTAACTTGAACACAGTGTGATTCCTTAACATACTTTTTCATTTAAGTTAACCAAGCTAAAGTAAGAATAAAAATGATGGAGCATTTCACTGAGGTCCTTTTCAGTTGCTATTTTTTTTTTCAATCCTGCAGCATAAAATCAAGAACACGGCTCATCAACAGCTTTGAAACCTGTTATTGAAGTTTTCCAAGGCACAGCGACGATGTCACCATAATGAATTTAATCTCCAGTGTGATATTCCCATGCACATATTAGCATTTTTTTTACCTTAATGTGCAAAGTGTAGATGTGCACACTGGGAGGTCTGTCATTAGTCATCTGGCAGAGAGAATATTTGATGTGTGCAATTCTGCCTTCATCAGTTCTTCTTGCTGAGATTAGTCAGTGTGACCCTGTTCTGTAGAAAAATGAATTTTATAAACTCACAGATGAAAGAAACTTTAGAGGAGCATGGATCAAGTTAAAGTGCTTGACAATTTATTGTGGCAGTTGAAGTGGTTTGATGTATATAAAATATTTTGTATAACCGAGCTTTTGTCTTGCATAAGCCGTTGCGGAGAAAGCATGTTGCACAATTGCATTATACCATATGCATATGCTTTGCACAGCCATTTCCTACCAATTGATTTCTCATCAGCAAGCATAGTTGTATTGGTTTTTACTTCAAGAAACAAAGAAACCCAAGGTGACTGAAAACAAATGTATGCTGTTCACCTGCCAAATGTGATTTGATTTTAAGCAATTAATCCAAGAAAACACACGGCAAGGTGTTTTTTTTTCTTCCTTTTTCCACAATTTATATATATATATGTTAAAGTAAGGAAGACGTTCACAAAATAAGAGATCATAGCCTCGGAGAACAATACCTGCTGGTAGATGTATGGGCGTTTAGAGCAAATGAGACCCCCGTGCACTTCACAAGGTTAGGCCGCTGAATATTTTGCATGAAATGACATCACTGGGGAGTCTGCACAAGTCGTGCATTTGTGATCTATTATCTAAACGACATCTTCCACTGAACGCGCAGTTCCGTTACAGACTGCGGTTAGAACACTCCGTTATGTTTCATCTATTTGGCGGCGGAGTATTAATCTCAGGGAGATCTTTTTTTTCTGTGGACTAATGCTGAGCAGATGAGAGAAAGTGAGTTGATCTGTGCTGCGACGGAGAGAGGCAGACGTTTACTGTCCATGTGTGGGATGCGTACAGTGTGGTGCTTGTGCGTGCGTTTGTGTGCATGTTTCTGACTGTAAAAGCTCTCACACAGAGCACAGTTGGGGTTATATTATGCCTCACCAGCTCACCAGCACCCCCTTCTGCTTTGCCACTGAAGCCTAGTAACAGGCCCGTTTAATGGCTCTTTAGGGTTCTGTGCATTTGGTCTGTGTGTGTGAGTGTCTGTGTGGTCCATGCTGATAGATGGGGGCCTTAAACCCCGTAGGGGTGCAGACACGGTTGCTTGGTTTTTTTGTCCGACGTAAACAAATGGAAAACATTTTTTAACTACGCTCAACACTTTCCCTTCTCTTTGTGACTTTGTGTTAAATTTGCAATGGTGCATGTGTGCAAGTTCATACTCCGATACGCACCTTTCTGGAAAAATACACAATTACTCACCAATTGGTGCATTTGAGCACATTGATTGAGTTGTTGAGTCGATATTGTCCTGAGCTGTAAGTCACATGACTGTCTGTGCGCGCGTGTGCATTACGGTTAATGAGGGAGGGCCAGGGCGCTGCCCAGGGGGCCCTTCCTGGAGCGCTACTCCAACTCAGACAGCGGGATGATTAATGGAATGTAAATTTTGATGGATTATTGAACAGGGAAATGATAAAGTTGTCCCATAAAAACCAGGCAAGGCACTCTGAGTTGATCTGCTCGTGTGTGTGTGTGTGTTCATAAGGGCAAACCCGAGGTCTAAAAGCCACGACCCTTTCATCTGCTGGAGGAAAACAAAAGCAAAGCCAGTAGAAGCCAAATACAGAGCAAAATCAATATACATTTTAAGTGGGTCATCAATACTCTGAGAAATAAAAAAATTAAATGACCCTGATATGACTTGATTAAATTCCTAAATTGGAAATCACATTAAATTACAATGTTTTGTGTTTGTTTCTCCTCTGGCTTTTCATCATAATTCACTTGTAGACTAGCATCAAGTGTCAAAAACAGAGTGAGTGGGAAACCTCTGCTCTTTGTCTTATTCAAAAGCTGTCAGCTCCAGCAATTAATTCTCCAGCAGAAGGGAGGCACTTATAGACTCAATACTAAATGAGGAAAAATTATATGCTGTATAATAGGCATCCTAATGAATAGCTATATGCCCCAGCTAATACGGTGCATGTTCTGGGCTTGAAATCAAATTAAAATATATTAAACTCTTCATTCTGTGGCATATTAATTTGCTTTTTATTGCATGTATCATGCGTATTTTTGTGTGACTAACTCTAACAGTAGATGTGATTTGAGTAAGACATAGATTTGAGAGTTTATTGCAAAAATATGATTCGACCAATAATCGCACTCAGCATCAAGATGCAAAAAATATATGTATATACAGTATATATGAAAAATCAAGTGTCCGTGTGGACCAAAAGTTGAAAATATAGCCACACCATAAAATAACAAACAGAGCAAGGTCCTATAACTTCTTTCCTTGACTTTGAATTTCACACCCCCATATCTTCACATCTTATCTCCTCTCGGATGCTTGAAGTTCAGCTCTGAGGATTTGAATCAACAGACAAACTTCAGGGGGAGAGAGAGGATTAGTCGATTGTTGCCCTCGCCACACTTGAGCTGAATACCAGAAGCCCTGTTCTCACAGGGCAGCCTATGGGCTGTGTGTGTTTTTTTTTAACTAGACCTCCCCTATAGGAACACACACCCCATACCAAATGAAGCTCCTCTAAAGGCCACTTGCATAACTCTTCAGTGGAGAATGACCTTTTATTTAATTTTTTTCCTCCACTGGTACGACACCAACTCGCAGCCAAAGACTGAATAGTGTAATAAGTTTTATGGCTCACACGGCTCCTCTGAAAATGTTTATTTATCGTAAACCATGATTCCAAGTCTTTTTGTCAAATGATAACATTTTGGAGCAAACACTTTAAGCGTTTTTCACTGTGTTCAGCGAGTTTGGTAGTTTAACGATGGTGACAGATACTATCTTATAAGTCCATTTTTATATTTGTGATAAAATCCTTATATTTGTTATTAATTGCCGTCATATGTGTGACGTGCAAGGGTTTGTTTTAAACTATAATGAAATGATTTATTCAAATGAAGTACTTTTTAATTTGAGCTGAAGCACAGTACTCAAGAAAATGACCTTGAGTTTAATCCGTGGACATATAATAATGTGTTATATAAGATGCTCTGCTGATGAAGAGTAAAATTGATAATAGTAGCATGGAAAGGTACGAGTAGAAGCCAATGTGTCTCAGATTTAATATTTTTACCAAGACACTGCTGTATAAGCAAAAAAAAACAAAAAACGCAGACACACAAAGGACAGACACTTTTTCCCAGTGATGAAGCGATGTGGCTCAGCATGCAGTGCCAGCCTCCCAGCAGCCCTCTGCCATCCAGTGGCAGATGCTGCAGTCTCAGCCTGCCTGCGTGGTGACAGGCTCGGGCTCTCTGGCTAACAAGCCAGTTGTGGGGGGAAAAGCGCAGTTACGGCGTGAAGGCCTCCCCAGCGCTGTGCCATTACCCAGCTCCCAGGAGGGCTGAGGGTGGATCATCATTTTCACATAACAAACCGTAGATTATTATTTTGCAGACAGCTTCCTCAAATGGAAAATTAGCTTCCGCCAACCGGGGCTTCTTTTCCGCCCCCGTACAGCGGCAACAATTTACCAAGCACAGGAAAGCTGCGTAGATGAAACTAATCGCAGGGGAAGTGATCCCCAACCCTCTGCTGGCGGAAGCCATCAGCCGGCTCTGAGATGGGCTGCAGTACACGGAGGCCACACATGTGGCTCTTTGTGGTGCAATGTGCCAGTGACCCTTGGTCGGATGCACCAATGATGGCGTTCTTTACGTCTTTTTGTCAGGCTCGGGTTTAGCAGCTGGAGTTGCATGTCATTTTTTGCACAATCTGATTTTGGTCACACAATATCCTTTTAGGTCAAATGTGATCGTATAGATTTTTAAGACATAGCTCGTGATCCACCCTTAAAGATGACTTCCAGCTAAACCTTTGGGCATCACGTCGTGGCCACGTTGCGTCACCTGACCCTAACACTGCAGTGTGACGCTGAATGAGTTTAGTGGGTTGTCTTTGGGAACTGGAATAATTTTTTTTTCTGCGGTAAAATAAGAATTTGGAGCAATAGGAGTGTTTTTTGTCCAATTGTTGCATTACTCCTCATCACGTGCTGTGCTGTGCAGTTTTATTCTATGTGCTCATGTCAAAGTGCTCCATCATTTTCTTAAACTGTTAGCAGGCACGGCAAATTAACCTTGAGCTCCCATTTAAATGACTATGGGTGATCAATTGATTAGCCCGGTGATTCATTAGACAAATCTTTTTTCCCTTGATGATGAACGAGCGCCAGGGAAGAGTCAGGGGTGTGTGTGTGTGTGGGACACGACAGCATGTGCAGTGAGCTGATCCTTGAAAGTCAGGAGGGCCCGCCTGGGGATGGAATATGACTTCAAATGGACATTCTCATCTTGGAATTTCTCTCATGTGATGATAATGATGTGATGAACAAGGCACTCAATAATACAGCCATATAATAAATGCATAGCAAATAGTGAGCGCCAGAAAATAAGAGTGAGTTTAATCTTGAATAATACTTGGTTACATATGAATAGCTCTCTTTAGGAAGAGAGCATTTTCAGGTTGTTGCCCTCAGATCCATATATTTTTTCTAATCATGCTCTACAGTATGTGTCTCCATTGAGAGTATGATTTCTCTTTTCATTACTCATAATCAGTATGTGATTACATGACCTCTGTATAATCCATAGATCAATGTTTTGCTTTGTGCAGTTCCCTGCAATTCAATCGCATACATGGATTGCTTTCATTGATTCCCCCCCCTCCGTCCCGAAAGACCAACGTGTATTCTGTATCACCTTATCCCTCTTTTACACACCTCACTGCTCTCTAATAATGTGACCCCCTTTTGCGGAGAAACAAGAGGTTACCCAAGCGGCCCTTGGGGATTAGAACAATTTAAGATATTCACAGTGGCAGGGCTAACATATCATTATGCGTGGAAATCTCTGGACGAGCCACATACTAATTAATTGAATCAGAGCTATACATGGGCAGGGCCAGGGGCTAGAGATGGAGGGAAGTAGGCCTTTGTGGAGAAGGATGGGAAAGAAAAAAAAAATGCAAGAACACGGACGGAGGAGGAGATGAGAGGTGGGGAACAACCTCGTGGGGATTGTGGCTTAAGGCAACCACTTTTCCAGGCAACAGTTCTTCAGTGCATGTAATTAGACGGGGCAGGGTGGGGGTCTTGGCAGCGTTTTACAGTTAATATATATAACGCTGCTGTGTCTCGCTGTCCGGGATGTATGTAAAAGAGAAGGGGGGGCGGCGGCTTCAATAGGAGCCTGCACCAGAACCTGTTTAATTGGGATTTATTTGAGCGTTGGAATAAAACTCGTAGGACGGACAGAGCAGGCACCACGGAACCTGAAAAAAACACGACGTGTATTAATGACGTGGTGTGTGTGAGCGTAACTTCGTCTAATATGGCGATAGAGATTGGCTGTAGAATCTGCTGGCGACAGGAAGTGGCGTACCTGTGCTTTACATTGTGGTGGGTGGCGGATGGAACATTGACTCTGACGTGGCCGAGTAGTTTGAGGGCTGACGGGATTATTTCATTCTTCTTGCAGAATTGGATGTCATGCAGATATTAAGATTGCCCCCCCCCCCCCCCCCCCCCCCCCCCCCGAGCGTCACTATGATGCGCGGTGATGTATGTTTGCGAGGTGCATTCAGCAAAAGGGAGAGAAAAAAAAAGAGGGGGCAAATGATAGAAGCCAGACTCTGTGTATGGATTCCGTGTTGAAGAGGAGCAGGTGGAGGGAGGATAAAAAAAACAAAAAAAAAACAACCTATAGGATTCCACGCCACTCCCATGAAAGAAAAGTAGAACCAATGTGGAATCATTTACGGCTGAGATAGGAGCCAGAGATGGTGAGCGATTGCGTGCACTCGCACACGGCCTGGGCCTGTACACACTCCTCTCCAGTTGGTATTCAGTTCTCTCCTCTCTCTCTCTCTCTCTCTCTCCGGCGCTCCATGATTGTGCCGATGATAGATGGAAATCTCAAACCGCTGTAAATTGAACATTGCTTCCAGGCCGACCATTCACAGACGCCCGTGCCGTCCCCGCCGCTATCATTGACATCATACGCCGTAGTCCGCCGCTGACAGGATCGGGCTTTAACGGAATAGTTGGGGAAACGCTCAAGTGTTGACAATGGTACACGGGTTAGGAGGGGTGGAGGCGTGTGTGTGTGGAGGGGGGGGGGGGGGGGAAAGCGGGGGGGGGGGGGGGGGGGGGGGGGGGGGGGGGGGGGGGGGGGGGTAAAGCTTTGCTGGAACACTGACAGAAGTGATGTTGCACAAGTTTCAATAGAAAGTTGACATTGAGAATGAATATGCTCAAATTGGCCGGATTTGAATATTTCAGGTCGATTTTTGGCAACGGAAGGCGTCGTCTCTGCAAAAAATGAAAACAAATGGGCCAATTATTAATTCTACATAGAGGCTGACCTTGAGGGCGTGAGCGTTTTAATCCGAGCCCTTTTTTTTTTTTTTCTGCTGAATTAAAATAAAAGCAGGTTACCCGCACTAAGGATAAAGCAAGAACAAAAACTCTCCCATCTCTGCCAGCCGTCCTTCTCTCTCTCTCTCTCTCTTCTTTATCTTTCTCTGGGCGATGTGTCTCCAGTTCAAAGCACACACTGCACACGGACGGGGGACTTAATCTGCCGAGCATGCTACAAAGGCGACCTTGAGGGGAAGGTTTGATTGAGGTGTTCAAAAAAAAAAAAAAAACCTCGGGTGAAAAGAAAAAAAAAAAAAAAAAGAGGATTGATAGAATCAAGCGATTGAGATTACTTCGCATTCTGTACCACACCCACCCTGGCTGACCTGGGGATAGTGTTGCAAATGAAGCAGCGGCACAAGTTTGGTGACGAGGAGAGTGTGAATGACAAGGATGAGAGAGAGAAGCTGAGGGAGGAGGAGAGAGGGAGAGAATGAGAGAAAGTCAAACTCAAACGTTGGCTTGATCAAACTCCAGAATCCTGCCGAAAAGTGAATATTTATGCAAAAGTGTGACTTTTTATTTTTTATTTATTTTATTTTTTTGGCTTTGTACTGTATACGTTTTTGATTAGTCCCACACACACAAAAAAAAACGTAAGCTCCAGTCGTGCGTGTGTGCAAGGAAAGACTTGAAATAAAGAAATAAATCAACGCTCCGCAAATATTTTCGAAAAACGTCTGAATTTGTAGGAACACACATCCCCTGTTTGTTTGCTCTCCTCGAGAGGGCAAAAATTGCCGCTGCCTATTGATTCCGCTCGTCTTGTCTTTGCAGCTATGTTAAGTGGAACCCGGCTTATTTGATGCCTACCCTTTGTGATGTGACATAAATGCTCCTCTGTGTGTATATATTTCCTCTTTTCATCTTCTTCTGCTCTTTTACAAAAAAAAGAAAAAAGGTGTGTGTGTGTGTGTGTGTGTGTGAGTGGAGACGCTCTCGGCACTCGTCTCAGCTGCATTCATCAGTTACGAGCCTTCGCAATTATTTCCCTTCTTCAGTCAGGGAAAAAAGTCATCCTGCCAGCACCCGGCTCACAGATGAATGACTGTCGTCTCCTCTGCCAGATTATTAGCCAGGAGATGTCTCCGCCACCACCGCCCCCTATTCAATATGTTTCCCTTTGTGTTTCTCGTCAGGAAAACAAAATGCTGTCGGGAGGGAGAAGGCGGCAGACTACAGTAGCAAAGCTTGATGAGATGCTTGATGATGACGAGCCTGAAGGATCTGATGCCCCCCCTCGAAAGCGTTATTGCCGGCTGCTGATAAGACAGAGGTAAAGTAGTGCGCCGCTTTTCACCCTTCGGTTTGAGGATATAGAAAAAAAAGCCCACAACGCACACATCACATTTTTTTTCAAACTCTCAGGCAAATGTTGGGGTTGTATGAAATGAATTGACGAAAAGTGCATGTTTGTAATGACCGAAGCGCCTCATGCTGTGATTTATCGTGGAGTGGGGCTGTAAAGGAAATATCTCGCCGCGATCTATCCACAGGGATCTGTCGATACCGTCGTACTGTCCATAATTGAATGGTTGCGCCTGTGTGCGTCACCTCGTCCAATTCCCATTAGCAAGTCTTTTACTCCGTGTCCATGCTCTCCAGACCGTTAAGCGGTCAGCCAGGAGAAAAGTCTAGGCCCGGGGTCCACATTAATTTTGGTTACCGTCTTGTCTTATGGCCTCACAATGTCCGTGACCGGCGATAAAGGGGTAGAAAGCTATTATTTAAGGAGGAAAGGTGCAAATGGGATGAGGGGGAGGGGAGGGGAGGGGAAGGGGGGGGGGCTTAGCTCAGCTGTATGGACACAGTCTCGCTTCACAGAACTGCTGTCGTCATCAGGGGGAAAAAAAAAAAAAAAGATGTGTGTGAGCTCTCCCAGGATGAATTAAAGAGCGGATGATTGTATCTGTGCAATAAAAGCACAAAAAGCCTCTGTAAACATGGTGATGGGAGCGGAAGCAACTAGGAAAATAATGTGAGGCCTAAATAGAAAAAAAAACAAACATTACCTGCTTTTCTTCACAGCTTGTCGGTGCGGAGTAAGTGGCTGAAATGTGACTCTTTGTTTTTCGCACCCGGGGGCAACGTGGTGGCCCTGTAGGGAATTAACACCGGCAACAATCATCCTTCCACAAAAGCACAAATCCGACAGATACAAAGACACACACACACGCACCCTTTTTCCTTCTGGAAATGTGCAGCAATTTTCAAAATCCGATTGTGACATCAGTTTCTGATGGTCAAGGCAAAAAAATAAATAAATAAATGGCGAAGAAAGGAAAAAGGGATGAAAATGATGATTTCCCCCCCCCCCCTCGAGTTGGGGCCTGTCGTATGCAATCTACTTGGACATTCCACCTCATCAGCTTCAGTATTTAACAATGTTGTGCACAGAGGACATAAAAAAAAAAAGAAAAAGCCTGCAGTCTGGTGAGTGTATTGTGGCAGGTGCCTATTTAAAGGCTGAATATTAACGGCTGGGGGAGAGGTGCGCACACACTCATTATCCCCTGCACTTAACCACCTCATCAGCTTCTCTATTTAACAATGTTGTGCACAGAGGACATAAAAAAAAAAAGAAAAAGCCTGCAGTCTGGTGAGTGTATTGTGGCAGGTGCCTATTTAAAGGCTGAATATTAACGGCTGGGGGAGAGGTGCGCACACACTCATTATCCCCTGCACTTAAAAAAGCACATAGCCATTAATTGTCATCCAATTTTCATATCTCGCCAATCTGTTTGTGCCACCCTGCTCGTTCCTCACGCTAAATGCTTGTGACCGTGGGGAGAGAGAAAAAATAAACACCGGGGAATGTAAAGATGTAAAGATATGCAGAGATATGCAAGCGGGGACCTGGTCTGGCAGAATAAATGGAAATGCACAAAGGGAAGCCATGACTCAATCTGAAAATCATATTTGATTGCGTCCCCCGGGGTCTTTTTTAAAAAGAGACAGGTTCGCCAGTGGGTCGGTGATCAGAGAGTGAGCTGGGATATGTGATCTGGCAGTGCGATGTCCGAGGGACACAGGGCAGGCTCCAGAGGAGATGCAAAACCAACGTCACTTTGTCAAAAATGTCACAGGAGGCAAAAACGTTGCATAACAAGCGCAGATGTGAGGCGGTGCGCTCGGTCAGTAGGACAGGATGCAGTGCATGTGCTGATCATGCATTTGGAATCTCTATACATGTGTTTGCAATATTAAGGATTTCTCAGCACGTGGCACTAAAGAAATTGGCAACATGCAATATAACTTATTTTAAGGCCATTGAACAACTGTGTGTATGTGAGGAAACAAAACAAAACAAAAATCTTTTGTCTCAGTTTTGGACTCTGGCTTTTTCCATCCACGAAAAGCCTCTGGAGCATTTTTTATAAAATGTGAGTTGGCGCTTGAGTGCTTATGGAATCACTGTTTGGCGAGGGGGCGCCGAGGGGAGTGGAGGAGTAGATGATTCAAAGTGGGCCGCCGTGTATAGGCCGCCGCCTCATTTCAAGCAGGAGTGTGTTTGTGTTGCTGCTTCATTAGGATCAATGAGCGATGTGTAGATGCACCGTGGGTGAAAGGCCTCTCGTTAGTGATTGAGATCGAGGTGCTGCTGAGGCGGTGGGCGGCAACCGGCACACAGATCCAGGCAGAGCAGAGTGTGTGTCTGTGTGTGCAACATCTGAGACGAAAGGCTCCAGGATGAGATTTGAGCCAAATACAGCTGAATAAATGTGGAAAATATATATTTTTAGATGTACTGTGGCTATGGTCTAACGGGTGGGGAGTTGATCATTGGCAGCGTTTACATTTTACAGAAATCATCCATCTTTGGCAGGTTTATTTCATATTAATAATCAGAATGTCGTTTTATATTTTCCAGTTATTTAAAACAAAGCAAAGGCCACTTTGTTCACATTTGTGAAGTGTCAAATTACGCAGGACAGATCTCCCAGCCCAATGTCACAGCCCAATATTCACCTTGTTGCTAATGAGCACTTGTAGACATTGTCGCTGTCATTTTTTCCCCCAATGCAAATTAGCCGCTTTCAGACTCACAGGCGCACAATTCACAATCCTAACTGTCATCTTGAAAGGCAGGACAGGCTGTACAGTCTCAGGCTCAGCTATAGTTCACTGCAATTTATTTGTGCCTCACGGTGGGACTTGTGCAGGTAGCAAAACAGGTTCACAGCAGCCCCTGAAATATATTGTGAAGAAAGTAAGGAGTCACATTGCAACAGATAAATACTAAATGACTTTCGCCTAATATTATGAGAATATTGCTAAAAATGAACAAAGGACAAGCGAGAAATATAGAAAATAGCACATTAGTTCAGGGCCGCCACAATCATTTCTGCTGATTCATTTCTTGAAATAAATAATAATAATAATCAGGATTTCTTCCTTTAAGCCTTTTGTCTTTCACTCGCTCTGTATTTGCCTTCATCCAAGGTTAGAGATAAACAGTGAACAATGGCGACTGGTTTCTGACCTTGTGTGGGTACACTTATTGAATAGGAAGAAATACCTCGCAGACCTTGATTATTTAAATATATCTGAAAGTGTCCCCATATTTCCGAGAAAGCAAAATGACATTTATGTACGTTGTCCAAAAAACGTTGTGAGTGTCATTTATATATTAAAATGTGACTTTTTCACGATTGCACAGCACAAAGGGGAAGATAGAAGAGCTGCTATAGAACCCCTGGCTGCTTTGTCAAAATGTGCCATAATGTGTGATGCCGCCACTATGCACGGGTACCTAAGTGAATGAATATCATCTGTCACATCCGCCTACGTGCTCCCCCTGGTCCCACCCACCCAAGGAAGTGTAGCATCTCCCCAGGCAAACGCATCCCCTCTTCATCTGTCACAGATACTGGAGCTTCACCCTCCTCCTCCCTTTTCTTGTACGCCACCACCTGATGCGCACACACACACACACACACATTAGCACTGTATATGTACACTCGTGCACACCCAGACAGGCGCACATTCACACACTGACTGTCTAAATGGCACACTCAGGCCTGTTTAATCTGTCACAGCTCTGAGCACCCACACAGACACACACAGACATACAAGCATGGCAATATCAAACTGTATTCCTCATGACTGCCATCAAGGAGGAGGAAAAATAACTTTCCTAAACTAACCCAGCACACGTACAAAGGCGGAGATAAATCAGCTCAAGAAAAGGGGGTTGGGAAGAGGAATGGGTATCAGCAACTAGCCCGACAAGTTCATAAATCTGGAGTACAGATGAGGAGCATGTTGCAACAAAGATGCCATTCAGATTGTGTGTTTGTGTGCGTGTGTTTGTGTTTTTTTTTTTCAAAAATACCGTCAGGCGTCAGGGATGTTCAATGCTTTTGTTTACCGATTTATTATTATTATTTGGATTGATCAGTTAGAGGAATATATAGCATTATATATATACATATTTTTTTGCCATAACATCCTGTGTTACGATACCTGCCTGCCTCCTCCAGATACCAACGGCACCATCATCGGCGCCCCTGTTGCTGTTGCCTAGCAGCAGTGTTCATTCTGGTGATCCATTTAAAGGCGGCGATAAGCAAATTGTAACATATTTCAGTTTATTGTTTCACTCAATGTAATTAATACACATGCGTTTTATTGTCACCATTCTTGAAATGACATATCCTTCATCATGGCCTCATAATATCAATGATAAATGTAATTGCAAGAAAGCTTTCCTGTATCTAAAACACTAATCAGCACTTTATTCCATCAACTGCAGCCATAAGTTCAGAAAGTTGATTTAAAAAAAGTATTTGTTGCCGTATCTATTTGTCATAGGTTTTTGTGGTGTTTTTCTCTGAGAGAGCAGGGTGAACTAAAAGTGGATGATGCAACGCAGCCAGTAATTGTCTTGGGTCTTGCAGTTTGGTCTTGAAACAAACTGAGGAAAAAAAAATCTAAATTTTAATATCCACAATATGATACAAAAAAGTTGTTCGCTATGCACTGCATTAACAGGTAAAAAAAAAAAAAAATGGCGAGTGTGCATCTCACCTTGCATCATACCCCTGCTGACTCACCTGTCAGTCAGACATGCATAATGTTGCACTCCTGCTGGATGCTCAGAGACTCGGGGGGGGCATTACCATATCGACAGAAATCTGCGTTTTCTTTCCATTTAAATGAAAAACATAAATAATACATTTGAAAATGTTATTTTTGACTTTGAAAAAACAGATTGTGCAACTTCTCTGTTTGACTTTGAGCTTGAAATCAACAACGGTGACATTTCACTTAGTCGTCAGACTTTGTGGTCATAAATAATGTTGTGAGTCTGTGTTTGACCAACGGAAAAAGTCTCTATCGGCGATGCACCGAGTGTGGAAGTAGAGGAACTTTAAAACTGCGCTGAAGTACACTACTTATGTCGTCGCACTTTTTGTCACTTCGCACCCCCGAGGCGGTCCTCGCATTGTGTGCCAGGTGTGCGGGGAGAATCATCGGGGATGATGAACAGGTGGTTTGCGTCGGGGTTGGTTGTGGAACAGTATAATATAAAGCTGGAGTTATTCCGGTCTCTGTTATATGTCCCAGCTCGGCTCTCTGGGGCGTCCCTTACGCTCATTATTGTTTGTGCATACCTCGCCAATTTTCGGTGTGGATTCGGGTATCTCCTCGCACAGCTGGAGAGCAGTGGCTCGCATAGGTTACGGCTAATGGGCTGCGGGAAAATAGCGCGGCATGCTGGCAACACAAGTGGGCCGAAAAGGTCCCGTTGTACTCCCCCCCCCCTCAATCTTTTGCTTTTACGGCACATTTTCCCTGGAAATGTGTGCGTTGGAAACTGTAACTTGTATTCACGACGTGCAGCGGTGATTGAAATAGTTTACACGCAGTTCACTTGGCTGACACAAGCTGTGTGTGTGTGTGTGTGTGTGTGTTTTTTTAAGCACTTTGATGTGTTCCTTGGGTTTGAAGCCCTGCTGCTGCTCCTTCCCAACACTCGCATCTTTAAATAGTGCTGTTATTTAACACAGTCAACCATGCAAAAGTTAATGGATTGAGATGAATAGCAGAGTAGGCAAACTAATTGGACAGACAGATTGATTGTTCCACAAAAAAAAATTAGTTATGGCCCTTTAATCCCCAGCAAGGCCCTGTGACGGCACAGGATAGACACACGCTCGTATAGTTAAATGATACAAAATCTCCTAAATTACCTGTAATTGTTGTGTTGGAAGTTCATGTGCGTTTCATTCCCACACTCGACACAAAGTTATTCCGAGCCCGTCTCTCACATACCCAGATTAGCCAACTGTGCAGCTTCTAAGCCGCTTATCTTGTTCAAGGTCACAGGAGGCGGGACCCTATGCAGGCCCCGCTCCAGGTGAGAGGGGTGGGAGGGTGGGGGGGACGTGTCACACACCCATTTACCCTCACATTCAAAGCTATAGGCGACTCGACCAGAGTCAACTCAGTCCCCGCAGCATTGTGTAAGATTTTGTCTATCTATCACGTCTGTATTCAATTCTGTTGGCTTTCCAGCTCCATCGGCCCTTTTTTTTTTTTTCGTTGTAGTTGTTGTTGCCCAGACGTTGTTGTCATTCTGAACCCGTGGCTCTATAATCCATCAGTGAGGGCGGCGGTGTCAGTGCCATTTGAAGATATCACTTCGTTTTGTTCCTCTGAGGCAACACCTTTGTCGGCCGACAATAAGTTTGGAGATAAGACTTGAAACGATGTGGTCAGCTTGTTGTGTGTGTGTGTGTGTGTGTGTGTGTGTGTGTGGGGTGGGGGTGCTTCAGAAGAACCGTTGGCCATTGCTCAGATAGCCGACACATCTTCACATCAACAGCTTGTGACCTTTGCGAATGCCAGAGCGAGGGCGGCTTTGTTCAAATCAGCGTGACAGCACAAACGGCCCCTGCGTTACACAACAAAGCAGAAAAGCGACGACAACCAGGAAAACCACGCGTCTGGAAGCCCCACTTTTAACCTCCCGCTATGAAGTAGAGAGAGATTTTGCAGTGGCCAATTAAATTGCTGTATGTATCCATTAACCTATGGCATGCAGCTGGTAAGCGGCGTGGGTCCACGCGACTGTTTGCGCATCCACAGGTGGAATAAATGGCTTTATTAAAATTCATGTGGAGCATTGTGTGGCCCTAATCTCGTTTGCTGCATTTTTTCTCTTTTACTTCAAATCTCACACTCTTCACACGTGCCCTATCTCTCTCTTTGGCTCCGTTTTTCCTTTTCTTATTACCGCTCCCTCGTCCGTTCTGTCCTTTTGGGTTTTCTCCCTCTTTCGCTCCCTGGCCGGGCCCCCTTCTCGTACCACTCATTTCCTTCCCCAGATCATCTCGCCCCTTCCCTCCTGTCTGACATCACTCCTTTCTTTTTTTCTCCTTTCTTCCTCGGAGCCGTCTGTGTCATCCTGTGTGCCGCGCCGGGCCTCATTGCCATGCCTGGGAGCAGGTGCGAGGAGGTCCGGGGAGAGAGCGAGAGAGAGAGAGAGAGAGGCTTGGATAGACGGAGCGCTCGCTGACAGCACAGGAACAGGATGGGTTGAGGAGAATTAACCCAGCAGGCCTCTTTCTCTCCCTTTTTTCTCCTCCCTCCTTCTCTGTCTGCCTGTCTTTCTCTCTCTTCTCCGTCACGCTCTCTCTCTCTCTCTCTCTCTCTCTCTCCATCTGTTAGGACAAAAGCTTCCAGACTGTGACACACAGACGAGATGCGAGTTGTGTAGACACTGGTGCTGGTTCACAATGAGAATATTTTAGCATGGCTCGTCTTGGTGTGCTCGTCCTTCATATTTGTCTCCGTGGCCGAGACATACATAGCACTGTGGCCAGGGGGAGGCGGCGGCGTTTATATTTAACCATTAAACATGTTGTATCCTACATGTGCAGTCACTTTTCCCATATGTGGCGATATCTTATTGTGTCCCAGGAATACCAAAAAGCGTCTTTTTTTGTAGGCCTGTAAGCGGCAAAAACGTTCAACAGGCTCCCGTCATATATTCCGCGAGGGGGTTAACCAGGGCTGTCAGTATCGCGTGTTATTAATTTGTCTCGCTGTCAGTGGAAACACACATGTGTCTGTATTTATTTTGGCGCCCTCTCCGGCTCCATTAGAGGGTCAGGTTATTGCTTTTTGATTCTATTCATTTCACTCGCTTCCTTTCATTTCGGTTATCTCCGCCGAGCAATATTACCTGCAAATGCACTTCCCCCTGCCCCTTCGTCAGAATTTGACTGATTGATCTCTAAATAAACATATAGGCATTTACAGTTTATTGCTTTTGTTTGATGGAAGGCTGTGACTGTACAGCGGAGGAGAGAGAGCGTCTGTGGATCCTCCCCCGGTGAGCTGCATTCAGTGTGATGGCCGTTATTGGCATGTGTGCGATACAGCTGTGTAGCTGTCGTGAGAAAATGAGAAAAGAAAGTGCAGTGCATGCCAGAGATTATGGTCATGAATATTCCTCATATGAATAATAGTTGAATTCATAACAAACGGCACAGGCGAGTCAGTGAGTGTCCATATGTGTTTGCTCATTTTAGAAAACATTACGGCTTTATGGCATAATGTTTTTCAGCATCCTGTCACGGTCACCTGTGGCCACAGCATTTCCTAGTCCTTTCTGAGGAGAATATAGGGATGGATGGATTCTTGAAGGCATAAGTGAGCTTTTTTGGACAATATAGCAATTTCTATGAAAACTCTACTCTATTAACCGGATGACGCCCCTGTGCTGAAATGCCTCTGTAAAATAAAAAGATTCTTGTGTTGCAGAGACGGACAGACAGGATGGCGTTCTTGATCTACTCGTCTAACGCTCGACATGAAAGAGATTAAAGGGCAATGACAGAGTAGGCAAGTTAGAAAAAAAAAAAACGTAAAAAAGAATGGGAGGTGTAACAAAAAGGATCATTTCTGCAGCTGAGGGAGATTTTCTTTTCTGGCTCGGTAAAGCCGGAAAAACGACATTTAATATTGCCAGATATGCAGTTATTACCATTAGTATTTCCATCCTTATTATTCTTCTGTATGAATGCGTATGTGTGCTAAGCTTCCTCCCTGCGCTGATAAGAGCTTGTATTGCTCTCCTTCAGGGCGGTGACACCAAATTACAAAAATGCAGCTTTTCTCCTGATTCATGTTCAGAAATGACTCAGCCTCTCTCCCCCTAAAGTAATTGCTGCGTGCGTCACCTTCATTAACTCGGCCCGTGATCCCGTCGGAATGAAATGAAAAAAAAATATATATATATTGGGGTAATGATGCTGGATTTAGTCGACAGGAGAAGACGAATCCCAGATATCTGGTGTTTCTGTTTACACTGATCATTAGAGCCCGTATCTCTCTCTCTCTCTCTCTCTCTCTCTCTCTTTTTTCTCTCTCTCTCTCTCTCTCTCTCTCTCTCTCTCTCTCTCTCTCTCTGGCTGGTGCTTCCTATAATCTTTCGGGATCTCACAAGAAAGGAGCCCAGCAGACAAGAAGCACAGTGGAGGAGGTGGAGGAGGAAGTAGGAGACGCAGTTAATAACAACTCTCAATATAATCCTGTCCCCGACCGATGCCTTTGGATAGAAGCCAGATAAGAAGGGACAGGAGTGAAATCAGCGGGGGAGGTGGGGGGGATGTGTCACACCGTGCGGGGATAAATGTGGAAGCCCGTAAATAACAGCACAGTGCACGAGTAAACCAGGCCGCGATAAGACGAGGTGAGAAAATGTGTCCACGCTTTGTGTGTGGTCACGCAGGATCCCCCTCGCCAACCTTGCTGTTGTGCAGGAAGTGGGGCAATTGAAATATGCGTTTGCCTTCTAGTGGCAGCAGGAAGTGGCATCAGGTTGTGCCGTCGCCTTTGTCCTTTTTCTTTTTTTGCCTTTTGCCTTTAGACGTGGGTCGCAAAAGTTTTTCTGAGAAGAAACTGGTGACAGCCAAGCCTGCTGACTGTTAGAACTGACTTTGATTGACATTGCGGGATTTAACTGAGGAGACATAAATCCAAAGCCGTGGGGAGGAACACATACTGTAAACAGCAGTGAATAAACATCCTCGTCTCTCCACATTACTCCCCGGCAAGCCAGATTATCCCCCTAGCCTTTTGTTAAACACAACCACACTAACTTGTGTAGAGTGTTGCCGTGAACCGAGTGAACCTTGCTTTTTTTTATATACATATATATATATATATATATTATGTTGAGTGTTGCACATCAACAAGATTGTAAAGTTGGAAAGAGCATGCAATTATTTGTAATTTACTTAATTTTCAGATGCCACCTCAGAGCGCACATTTGGGGGTCGAGTGGCACATGCTCGTGTGCGTCTGACCAGTTGATGCACGTGTTGATGGCGTTCTTTGTGTGTGACGTGAATCATCCCTCCCTCGCGTGCCTTGAAAAATCCTCGTTGTGGCGGTAAAGGGAGGCTGACGCACCCCTCCAACACCACAAATGAGGGTGTGCGCACACACAGGCCTCACGTGCCTTATTTGAATCATAATGACAGAAAGGCACAATCGGCAACTACGGGCTTGAGTCGCACAAACGTAAACAGCCATAAACCCGTGAGGTAGCATTCACGATAAATCACACACAAACAAGTTTCTGCTCACTGGAGACTCATAAAAGAGACTGCTCGGGGAGCAAACCGGTGTGTGTGTGTGTGTGTGTGTGTTCATTTAAAAAAAATGTTTGTACTGGCGCTTGTTCGCCGACAGCCTCCGCGGTTGTCTGCGTTGTTTGCATTACTGAGTGGAACGCCAGTTCATCGATAATTAACGGCATCAGCAGCCTTGCCACAGGCCTGTCGTGGTTCTCCAGTCCGAAGGTGAGGAGCACTGCGACGTCGTCCGCGGCAACAGCGCGAAGTCAAGGTCTTCTGGTTTCATTAATGTTTGTCCTCCGTGCATTTTTATATATATATATATAAGTATGTATAGTGTGTAATGACTGGGACGAGTTTTTACTGGATAATATCTCACAGAATCACTCGCGTTGTGCGAAGGCATCGCCATTTCATTCATAATTCACCAGTTTGCTCAGGGTTCCGTAGAATTTGTCAATAAATCATCAGAAATCTGCAACGTTAACTGTTGGCAGCTCTCTTTTCAACCTTTTCTGCATGTTCACTCAGCGAGAGTAACGGCGGAACACAGATAGAGGCAGCGAACAGGCAGAGGAGAATGGAATCCACATGATTTGATTCGACATACTGTGCCTGAGCAAAGTGTTTTTTTTTCCGGAGCTGGAGAGGTATCGGAGAGATTTCATTTAATGAAATAATGATCCTGCCGTGTTCAAGGTCAGTGGCGCTGGCTGCAGAGGTGAGGACCTGGCACACGCTGAGCCTTTAGCCATATCACTAGATGGGCGTAAAATATGATTTCAGCAGTCCACAGGGGGGGTAGTAAACCGCTGGCCCACATTACACTCAGTACACAGGCGTAGTACACTTTGACAAATACATTTATCAACTTGTCATTTTATTGCAGAAAGATGAAGAATGGCTGAATTCCTGTTCTTTTAATGATTTTGCTTTTAAATGCAGACACGTGGGAGTCTCACAGATAGCCTAACAATCCTGTAGCCACACAACTTTGTCATCTTTTCCTCGGATAAACTCAGCCTCTGATCCGGACTAATGGCGTTGAGGCGTTGTCGTGTCGTTATTTTCCCCACTTTCTTTTCTGCCGGATGTTTTTTCTCAGTAAATCTCCGCAGAAACCTTGAATTCAGCCTGGAGCTCGGCGTGAATGCTGGGAAATCCCTTTTTCACCTTGGCGCATGCAAAAGTTCAGTCATTCATTAAAATGCTGTCGAACAAAAAGCTGCTTGTAGACAATGCTCATCTCGCAGATGTGTGTTTCCAACGGTTTGGGGTTTACATATTGTTGTAAATTAGTCTCAAGACAATCCTCGATTCTGTTTTTCTCATGCTATAAAATACACCCGTGTGGGTGGACGTTAGGTAACAGGCTGGAAAACAATACTAATGGGAATGAATTAAAGCTAAAAGATGTTTTCTTTTAAATAAAGAAGCGAGGATCTTTACAAAGTGTCCAATTAAAGTCAAAATCCTGGAAGTCAGTGTTTTTTTCCACACGTGTGGTGAGAACGTCAGGTGTTTTACTTTTAGTGTTGTATATAGGTCTCAATATGAGACGTGTGGCAGCTACAGTCAGGGGGAAAAAAAGCAAAAACACACACCACATTGTGTGTGCTCTGCTGGAGCTTCATAAACCACCAGCAGTAGCTACACCGCCGACATAACCTGTACAATTGGACCGGCGAAGTTTTATTTTTATTTTGCAAGATAATTCAAAAATATTTCTCCTGCAACTGGCTTATTAGCGGCTAATGAGCTGGTTCAATTGTTGTTGGCCTCTAGCGTTTCTGCTCTGTATCTGACATATATCATCAGGAGGTCACCGAGGGATGTTATTTTGGACAATTAAGCACATCGCTAATTAGAATTTTTCCACAGCCATTAAGGAAACATGAAAGATTGTCCTTATTATTAATAAAAAAAAACATGTTTTCCTCACTTTGCCATTATTAGCATTACAGGACATTAGTTCAAAAGGAACTAATGCCTTGTCATGTTTCCGTTTTCTAATTAAGTCCCTGCAGGTTGGGATTTCTTTTCATTTAGCGCTTTCGGTGTGCACTGAGAATATGGAATTGAACAATACAAACGGAGCGAGAGAGCGGCCCTCGTCACCCTCCACCTGTCTCCCACGCCCGCCCCGTCTCACCCCCTTCACTTTGAACCCCTGATCAATAGCTCTTAGTGTAACACGATCAATGTTTTTAGGGCATCGCCCTGATGCCTGCAGCAGCGAAAAATATATACGTGGGGCGAAGGATCGTGTGGCCTGTTTTTTTACGCTTCCCGGAACGGGAGAATGTGATGAATCATGAAAACAGATTAACTGTACAGTTTACAAGCCTTATTGATTCATTTGACTCCCACTTCGCGCTCGGTTTTCGGACTTCATTTTCTCTTTTGTTGCTCGGCTTCCTTCATTTTCTCTCTCCCTCCCTCCCTCCTCCTCCTCCTCATCCCTCTCGTTTCTTCCTGCACGTCTGCTTGGTGTGAGGGATCATCTCGGCTTCAGCATGGCTGGATGCGTGAGTCAATATCTATCTGAGGAGGATTGGAGCTCAAATGAGGACCGGGCTACCTGAGAGAGCAGCAGAGGGAGGAGATGCTGAAAGCCAAGTGAAGCACAAAGCTCTGATTCACAGGCAGCGGCAATTTGCAACTTGTGAATTTTGCCCGGCAGCCAAATTACAGGCACGGATTGATTTTTTTCTCTTTTCCTTTTTAGAGCTTGCGCTTGTGTGTTGTGTATTTGTTGTGCCCTCATGCCATACCGTTCTCTTCGCGTTTATTTCGTTTTTCCTCGTTTGTTCCTCGTCTTTTATGAGTTGTGTGCAGAAGTAGAGGAATTTCAGATCCGTCTTCCCACCGAGTTAAGACACACACTGTATAACTGTGAACAACACTGAGACAGCTGATGCTCCATCAGGGTCTATTTCGGGATTTAAAGGCACATTAAGACCATCTGTTCCTGCTTACCAAACCATATAAGAACAGTGAAATGTGTCATATTAAGTTTGATTGGTAACCTCTTTAATTGATGTGCAATTAAAGGTGTTGGAGGCATTGCGACAGGAAGTCACGTCCTCCTGGGAGCGTTTATCGCTGTGCACTCTTGCATGTCAATGACACACGAATAATTACAACCTGGTATCTCCCTGCTTATATATATATATATATATAGATTTCATTGGTGACGCAAATGACCTTTTTCTTTCAATACTGTTACTTTTTTAATCAAAGTTGCCCTTATGCGAAAGTCCGACAGAGAGTGGGCACGTAGGTCGCGTTCTCACGATTTGGGCATTTTAATGTCACACGTCAAATGTGAGGAATTAAAGATGGATTATTTATTGTGTTTTTTTTTTTTTTAAGTCAGCAGTTTGACATTTGGGAAAAATAAATGCTCTTTCATCAAAAATGAATTGACAGGAAGTCCCTGCTCCCAGACAGGATATAGTTTGCACTCAATCCTCAAAATGACAGATAATACGGTATATAAATATAAATTCAAAAACTATAGGCACATTTTGTTCCAGCTGAGCAGAGGCATTCTAACTGTTTCCAGGTGACACACTGCAGATTCAGACTGATTGGATATATGAGTGATGCCTTTTTGCTTTCTCTCAGCTCAACTCTCAACAATGTCATTTATAAAGTATTTCCCCATCATAACTTGCTCAATTGGGCAATTCCGCTGTATCTAAGGAATTTGAAGAATGTGGCAAGTACATGTCTCCAATGCGCAGAGTGGACTGTTGAGACAAGTCCGGTTTTCATGAGGTTTTCATACCCCTAATGACCAGTAATGCTTTAAGCGGACATGTGCTTTAAATAAACAATGCAAAGAAAAAAATGGAGATACCCACATAAATCAAATGAAGAGCTTAATTGTATAATTAATCATGCAAGGCTCAGCGCAAAAACACTAAAATAGAATTGATTACAATGCTAAGTGTGTGTAATTGATTCAAATAATTGGACACAGATAATTATCACCGACCCAATTAAAAGAGAGACAAACAAGTGGTCTCATGGAGGAGCAGCAATACTTTCTGTCTCATTTCTAGAGTCCAAATAATTAATGAGCATAATTATTACCCCGGTGGCTCCCGGTGAGGAGGAATTCACCGGAGGGGATGGAGCACGGGAGACCCAGGGGCCGCTTTATGGTAAAACGCAGGGCAGGGCATGTTTACACATGGCTGACATGGTTTTGATCACATGGCCTCATGTTTCCACTCTCTACTTTACTAAGCCCCAGGGTGCAGTGGGAATATGCAACTGTGGCAGGTGCATCAGTGGCAGCATTTGTTAGAGTTTGACGGACTGCTCAGCATGCAGACTACAGGTGGTGAGAAATGGTGATTTATTCTGTCCAGGAGGAGGGTCCCTCCCAGGAGGAGTCCCAGTCACTCCAGGAGTTGTGCGGTGCACTGCACACGGCACTGGCGTTTGTGTGTGTTTGTTTGTTGGCCTATTAGAGAGAGAGAAAAAAAAGCTCGACATACACGCATGCAAATACATTGATTGTTTTTTGGGCCCGTGAATCTCTCAGGGTAATTATTAGGAAACACATCAAAGGCATAGAAAATGGACTTTCATTGCTCTCATGCATGTTGTGTCCCTTGAAAGTTATTTTTAATTAGAATTTATAATGCGACTTTTAGCCAGTCATGAATAAACTAATAGAGAAAACATCTCCAGCCTGTGTAAAAATGAAGCAATTTAAACTAAATCAATTCAAAGGGGAACACCATGTTTCGTGATGTCCTCCCACTTTGTATTTAACAAGTGAGAGATTTGAGATAATAAGGCCATAATGTTTGGTATCACAGTGGGCAGCACATTTATTTTGCAGGAACACGTGTAGAGTGATAATTGGTGCTATCTCCAATGAAGAGCTTTAGATAAGTAAGAAGAAATGTTTAAGACCTGTCACCTTGGTGTTACTGTTATTCCAGAAGGAGATAAAAAACAACACAATTCCCCAGGGATAGAGGACGACCACTTAACCTCCCGTAACTATGTTCCCCATCAGAACAAAAAAAAAAAAAGGAAAATTGGAGATGGGTGAAAACCACCGAGGGTGAAAGTGTCCTTCTTAGCAGATAAATAATGTACTCGGGGCACTTGTTGGGATTCATGGCACCCAGCCAGTGGATAAAATCGCATCACCTTTATTCTGGTTCCAGGAGGAAGTCCATATCAGGTTCTGCCATCTCAAATCTGTGTGATTAGATTCCCTTAGCGTGGCTGGGAGGGGGTGGAGGTCAGAGGTCGAGGTGGGCAGGGGGGGGGGGGCGTTGAAGCAGACCCAACACACAACGCTATCAGTTAACTGCTGAGGTGGGGGGGGGGGGGGGGGGGGGGGGGGGGGGGGGGGGGGGGGGGGGGGGGGGGGGGGGGCGTTGAAGCAGACCCAACACACAACGCTATCAGTTAACTGCTGAGGTTAAACTCCAGGGCATGTCTCTGTGACTCAGAGCCTGAAGTGTACAGGACCACGGAGAGCTCCTGATATACTGTAGCCATGTCAGACAGAGTCACCTTCTCTCAAATGGCATGGACCAAGGACATTCTGGTTAACATTATTCAAATTTTTTTTTGGACGTGCTGAGCTGTAGTTTCAAGTTATGGTTGTTGATCTTTAAAGTTGATGATGACCCCTCCTGATATTTTAACCAAAACAAAATGTACTTCACATTTTCAGTAATTCTGCACCAGTTTAATTGGACTTTTCTCAACTGGACTTTTAATAACTTCTAAACTAACTAAAAGAAGGAACGTGATAATTGTGTCACCGTCCCGTGTGTGTGTATGCGTGTCCCTCGGAGAACAGTGTTTTTTTTACGTTTAACTGTGTCGCAGTACTGCTTTCCATTTCATGTTCTATCTTGTTGCGTTGAGGTTGTACGGTGGTTTTAAAAGAATAGATTATTAATATGAAGAGTTGTGACTTCACTGTGTTGTTCGTCAGTGGTGCCTGGTGATGAGGGCATATTTAGCGTCACATTTGCAATGGCAGATGAGCTTGCCAATCAAGGCTTACTTCCATCACCGACCAGGGCGTGCACATATTCATTTATTTATACTCCTAGATTGCGTGCCATTAATCACACCGTAATAAATCTCCCGGCTCATCAATAGCCAATCTGCTAATGCATGCAACTGATCAATTCCTGACTATCAGAGCCGACCAGCAACGCAACCCACCTCATTCTCTCTCTCTCTCTCTCACAAACAGCACACTGGCGCTCTCTGATATATACAAACAAGCACATTCATGTCCTTTGTGCAAACGCACGTCCCATTAAGGGCTCGGTGGTTTGATCAGAGCCAATCTCGTGTCACATTACTTGCCTACGTGGGGAAAAGGGGACTTAAGAAAAGATGCGTGAAAGGGGCCCTGTTGTATCTTAATGGTTTGATTAGTGTTTATACGCACCAATAAAGATACAGTTAAGGTCCCCGGTGGCTAACGTAGGTGCAGCCATAACAAACAAGGGCTTCAGGAAAACAAGCAGAATCTTAATGTGTCCCTAAGTTGTTGCTGTTGTTTCCTCTTTATTCAAATCACAGGGAAAAAATGTGCAGCCGCACAACGTTTCTGCAGCCCATGGCAACTGAGCCACAGGGAAACACGGAGCACGAAGAGAAATAAAGCCAAAGCCATAATTCCTCTGCTGCTGTATAACACTTTTAAGAGTCCCTGCCACATATGCAAATAATTGTGGAAAGGCAAAATGTCAGCAGTGATTTGTCTGACTGGGGACAGGTAGCAATAGATTAACAGAATGGAAAGCCTTTATTTTTTTATTTTATTTGTTCCCATTGGCCGACACCTCAGGTAAATACATGACAAGTTCAGACTCACCTCTGTGCTTAGACCTAATAACAGTCCCCAAGCACAAAAGCTGTCAATCACTGGCTGAATGCTTTTACAATGCCCTTCCATTAAAATGCTCATTAAAATTCAACGTGATTTAGACAGGTGCAATGAGGGGCGGGTCAGGACGCGGGTTCAATCAGCAAACATAAGTGAGGACACAGAGTACCAACTGTCTTCTGTCATGGTCCATCAAATCACATGCGCTCACTGAATATTATGATGTCCCTGACTTTTGGACTTGTTGCCATCTATAAGACAAAATGCATGTGATGTTTGTCACATGATGTTGTGTAGTCCAAAATGAGAACTTCATTGAAAATAGCAATTACTCCTTTTTCAATGCATATTTGCGTAATATTAATGTCCTTTTTGGCCTTTTCCAGGCCGCAGGGTTGTTTGTCACCCTAGTGTTGCCAGGTAACAGGCAGACACTTTCTCTGAAACCAGGCAGAGCAGGATCAGGTGGTAGAGTCCGAAACCTTCTGCACAGTTTATACGGAGCGCAGTGGTGGGGATCCTTATTCCTACGGAGAGCCATTTGAATTTTTAACATCCCTTCGGAGACCTCGTTGAATAATTGAACGCACATATCAAACTGGCGATGGCTGGTGCTGCTGCTCTTGGGTGAGGCGTCAGATGATGCTGCTATTTATTGGTCGTGTTGCAGGTTTAGGTGTGATCATAATCGTGTAAAATTGAGTTTGTGGTTTGACAGGGGTTTTCGACCTAACCGTCCGTTGGCTCATATTCAGCGGACCAGTTTTCGTTTGGAGTCCATCTGTCGTTTACGTTCACAAATCTAATGCGCGACTTTCCATTTCTATCAATATTAAACACGGTCGACCATCACCGCTAACGAGAGCCGGTGCGCTGTGTGTTTAGCTATTTACAACCTCAAGAGCTGAAGTGGTTAATGTTTTTTAATACACCCCCAGTGCAGAGTGGCCATCAGCTTTCTGTAATTACAGGTCATAAGAGCGTGACGCTGAATAAGAGTCGGAGAATATATAAGAATGATCTGTGGCAAGCTTTGGGGAAGGCACTCTGAGCGTGTTTCCTCAAGGGCCCTTTGAAAATGCCAGAGCTGACTTATAAGAGTGGTGTGTGTCCTTGAGGTTTCCTCCCGACATGGGATCCTCCGAGAAATGACAACCGCGCAGGCTGAAAACAAGCTCTGAGGATATGGCTATAAAGAAAAGGACACACACACACACTGTCTCCCAGAAGTCATTGAAGTACGCGTGGCAATGTGTAATTTTACGTGATGACTCCAGTTGTTAGCAGGAAATAAAGGGTCTTCTGGGTTATCCATGCAGATGATGAAAAGTAGTCCAGAGGGCCGTAAAATAACAAAAGCAGCCAGAAAACAAGTTTTACTCCTCGCCTTTAAAAAAAGCATCATCGTTCTCCACACACGTATCAGCATGCAATTTAAAGTAAGAGGTGTAATCTTTGGCTGTCATTGACGACGAAAGTGCATGCCATATTTTCGAATGCTTGGTATTTATTTTTCGTAGAAATGTCCGGCTTTTGCCTTTTGTTTTTAGACGGAAGGTGTGTTTTTTTTTTAGCTCTCAGACAGAGACTCAGACAGTCGGTTATTTTAGCAATGAATATGAAAATGAATATTTTCTGAAAATCAGGCAATCCATATCGCCCATGTTTCTTAACTCTAGTTATCGTCAATAGCCACTCATCAGAATCGCCATCTCACGTTCAGGTGCATCCATCAGCCCTGAGTCAAGTAACGCACATCTGTAATAAGAAAAGCTGAAATGATGTTTACAGGAAAAACACATTTATTTTTTCGTCCTGAAGACAAGATAACACGAGGCAAATACACACACACACAAACAAGCCAAGCCGTCTGTGCATGTAGACACAAGTACGTGTCCACAGACACGCACACTAAAAATACGTTAGCCGCCCGCCTACCAAACAGAGAAGCCAAACACAGTGTTTGCCGAGCTCGGGCCTGGAAGATTTACCATTCTCCGGCCGCGGCCCTGCCCTTGACTGCCGCTGACCTTTTTTTTCTCCACCGCAACACAAAAGGCAATTATCAGAATTGTCTCTCCTCACACGGCCCGTCCTCAGCACCACAACTCAGATTAATCGTCCTAACAACAGGCAGCACCCTCCCGCTGGACATAAGCCACGGAGATGAAGTGGAGTTAGTCGTGCTGACATTAGTGGAGGCGGGAGGGGGACCACCGGGATAGGATGGAGTCCAGACCCTGGCTCTGCAGGTGGGGAGGGAAAATGTCACTTTAGCACCGCGCATGTTAATTGTGTTCATTTGTGTTTTTTGGCTGCGTAACTTTTTTTTGGATGCCGGCCAATAAGAGATGTAACAAGGATCCTGATGCAGGGTTTTGGAACACGGTCCCCTGTGCCGCCGTGATATATTTTGTAGTGTGTGTCTGTGTACAAGATGGTTTTTGTGATGCCAGCACATGGATCATGAAGAGAGGGGAGTTTTAGTACTGTTTTTTGCAAGATAAACTTGAATAGAGATGATGACGCTGGTGGAGGTCATTGTGTTGGTTGTTGTTGTTGTTGTTTGTTGAGTCTCGCCATGTCCTTACTTAGTACATCTGAGGACAAGCACAATCCAGTGCTCAGAATGAATGCAGATGATGTGAGAAACGCAGTTACCCAGAAGGCCAATGTCAGGTGAAGTGAAGCCAGATCAGGAAAACGTATCCTGGGTGTGCTGAGCTCCCTTTGTAGTACATGCCCCCAGGAGCTACACACGCAGGTGGGGCACAGCTAGGGCACAATTTGTGTAGGCGACAGTTTCTCTCATTTCCATAAGTGTATTATTCTTGTATACATCTACTTTACATCCCTGCATCTTTTGTTTATACTGCTTTTCTTTTGTGGCTCACAAGAGACCTGTAGCCAATCCCTGCAGATCACAGATCTATTTACAATTTCCTGAATTCTAATAGTAGGATATGTTGTCATATATATATATATATATATGGTGTATAAATATACACGCAAATACAATGGAGATATTCGTATTTCAGCTATTTTTCAGTTTAAGCCACTGTGAGGTGATGAGCATTTCATCATTGGCAAAGTGTTATTAAAGTTTGATGTCAAACTTTCTCCTCAAACTCACCATCTGCAATCTCAGAGCCCCCGTAGGAAAAAATATATATCATTTCATCAAGATGCAGATATGACTGCCGCAATTCAATATCATATCTTAAATGCACTGGTGTATTTTGAATGCACACATGCATGCAACACCCGTCAGTCACCGGCCGTACACGGAGGTAAATATAATTACATTCCTTGTCAGTGAAGCCAGAACCTCAGTGTGTGTCTGTGTATATGTGATGCAGTCTCACCACTATTTAAACTTGGCTGGTCTCTTGCCACATCCGTGGCCGTCTGAGGCAGGACTTTCATTTCCACAGATCAAAAGTAATGACATGCAAGTGTCAGGTCTGTAGTCGGCACCATGAATCCCAAACACGAATATTATAAAAAAAAAAAAAACACTCATTAACTTTCTAATTGGAGCCTTGGCTGGCATGGGGCGGGTCCCGGGCAACATCCCCTCGCTCCGCCGGGAGTTATGCTGGTGCTTTACTGCGGAGGCAACAACGACGCACTTTGTTCTCTAACTTCTGCACGAGCGGCGTCAGATGTTGTTTATTATTTGAATGCAAATCGGCGTCCTCTCGGTCAACCGCGAGACATGTGTCAACCTCTGCCAAGATTCCTCAAAAAGTATAATATCACCGCGCAGTGCCAGCGTATAGACCTGCCACTGCTGTTTGACATTTTCTGGATGTGATGGCGTTTTTTTTTTGTGTGTTTTTTTTTTTCCCCGAGCCTCACAGACTCATGTTTGACAGAATGTAAACCAGCCAACCGAATCGGGCCACATGGGCTCCATCTGAAAGGTCAGGAACTCCACGCAGGAGCCGACCAATCAGGAGCGAGGATACGGCTGTCATGGTTTGAACAAAGGCAGGTGGTATAGCCAGCGGGGGGGGCAACGCGGCGCCAACACAGTAACACTGTTCAAAGATAATTCAGCCCTATGGGCAACACAGGGAGGGCGCAACCTGATATCCTGTTTCTGTACTCGTACAACAAGGAGAATGTGAGATTTATTTTTTATAGGCTTGGTGTATTTGTGATATTTAGACCACATTCATCCGCAGCGCTGTTGTGCCTGTAAGCAGTTTGTAACGTGCACCGCGCAGCTTGACCAGGTCCCCGTGCATTCTATTAACAGCTTTATTTTTTGATCAATCCCAGTTCTGATGAATAAACAGAATAGGCCCTTGTTCAGCGTGTCCGTCCTCGCTCACGGGCGTGCCACCTTAACAGAACAACACAATTTAGGGTCACTTCTCGTTACTGCGTGTCCAGGGGGGGACATGGCGACACACACCGTTTGGTTATTAGCGTGCATTACCCTGCACCGAATGTCCTTGTGCGCTCACTAACAATCCATGGTCATAATCAAAGGTTTGGATGCCTTATGTTACAGTGGCTTTTTTTTGTTTGCCGGCCTGTGTCACAATAACAAACGTCTTTGGCATCACACCACAGCTGGATGGGACCAAAATCAATTTGAGTTTAGAGTTTAATTTAAGCCCAATGTAAAACATTACCACATGTTGGTCATGTCCACGAGAAAAAAGGTTTCCCATAAATCCTCCAAATGGGTTCGGCCCTCACATTCAATAGACTTTTATTGTATTCCATCTTATCTCGATGTTTTTTTTAATTATTGATGGCCAAGATGAAAGTGAAACTGTGCTCGAGTAACATTTCATCATTTTCAATCATTCCTTTCTCAAATCCTTCAGCACAATATCCACGTGTAGTGATGTCAGCCTTGTGTACGTTTTTTTTTTTGTCATGTTTAGACACAGCTTTAGGGTTCGGAAACGATGGTGGTCTCGTTGTTATAAACCAAAATAGACAAACTTTACCCGACCTAAAACAAAGTGCTTCCTGCCCAAACATAACATTGGGCAGGACACTGAATGACCACCCCATGTAGTCCCTTTTAATATAATATAATATAATGTTATTTTATTGTCGATAAAAATAAACAATAAGCATATATTTTTTTTACATTGTGTTGTTCACTGACCCTTTCAATCACAAAACTGCACTGATGCAGCAGGCAGAAATAATCGGATGGGGTGTGTTTAAACCTAATTTATAATCCCAAATATGACACAATGATACATTTTGCCTCAGAAGCTTAACACTCTGCAAAATCTTAAGTTTCACGGCTTCCTCTTCCCTCTCCCTGGGGCCAAATTTGCAAAAGCGGGTCATCCCAGACTTCATCTCCCCCCTGTTAGTGGAGCAGTCTGATTCATCTATCATAAAGCTTCCCCCAGGATTTCCCTGGCAATGCAAATGGGGGGTTCTCAAACAGCCTGACTTTAAGAAAAATGTGCCTCGCCTTAGCTCCGCCTTCCTCTTCACCGGGCCACTTCTTCCTTATCTGCTTGCAGCTTTTATCCGCTCGACCAAGGTCAGACAGGCTGGAGGCGATCAGCTGCGATAAAGTCGGGATGTGGAGATGGGGGGGCGTTTTGGCAGGGTGGAGATAGGGCCTGCTCAAATGTCTGGCGTCCAGTATGTTGATCGTGGCTTTTATTCGGGCTGCCTCCCAGATGAGCTGAAACTCCCACAAAGGGATTATCATATCATCTCACCGGGTCATAGAGCATTCCATTTATTTAGCGGGGATGGATATGACTTGCTGCGGTTGATCTAATTTAGTTTGGAGGCCTTTTTTTTTTTTTTTTTTAAACCTAGTCTTCGATAGCCACTCTCGGCGGGAGGAGAAGAAAGTTGGAAGCGAGGGAGTTGAGGAATGTTGACGGCAGATCTTGTAACACCTGCACATTCCCACACAAATGCTCTGGGGAAGGATAGCTGTACCACAGAGGCCAGGAAATGGATTGTGGGATGTGAGGGCCCAAGGCCCAGACTCCTTCGATATCCTCTCTCTATTCTACATCGTGAACCCGGATTGTCCTGTGGGGAGAAGGAAGCATGTTGTCATGTTGGATTCATTTCCCGGAAAATATTCGGAGACACTTGTAGCTGTTTTGCTGTCTTCTTTTTTTTTAACTACTTTCACGATTAAAAGAAAGAAAAAAAAAAAGTTCAATTTGACTTTTCTGATAAAGCCTCTCTGGGTTTAAGCCACAGCACAGATAATAAAGAGCAAAGAGCCATTGTTTCGAAAGCTCCCAATAACACCAACACACACACACTGGCACGCAACAACACAAACATATTTCTTTTTCTCCCTCCACTAAGGGAATGGGAGCTCTATTAAATAATTCAAATGGCTGTCCTAGGATGCCAATCAGAAATACTACAGCCATAAAAGCCGTGTCTATACTCGGTGCAGAGTGGAGGCCCCGCAGCAAATGAAGGCATTATTCTTGTTATCCTCCGGAGGATGCAGCCGCCGCCGCCGCCGCCACCGCGCGATAGTATTTCTTCTTCTTTTTGCTTGTCATCGATTTATTTCTTTATTTATTCTCCGGGAGCAAGGAGAGATGTTTAGGTTCTGAAGCAGGACATATCTGCGGGGGGAAAGCGACTGTCAGCCTACTTTATCCCCATTTGAATAGTGCCTCTCCGCTGGCTCCAAGGTGAAACATGCGCCGCAGCAAAACTGGGTTAGGAAGAAGGGGGGAAAAAAACTGCCTGAGTACGATCCTGGAGGTATAAGCCTGTCGAGCCCCCCTCCCCAAACCCCCCACCCACTTTAGCCAGGCGCAGTAAGTTATCTATGCTGTTAAGGGATGAATTATTAATCGCTGATCGGGGGCTGTGTTGTGGTTTGACTTAGTGTTTCTGTGTAGGATTTGAAACCTTTGCGGATGAATCTGTGCCCAGCACTTCAGTATCAGTAATTGCATGAAATATTTAAGAAAAAAAGAAAAAAAAAGCATTAGTTAAATAAAAGCATGTGCTAAGTTGATTTCAATGGAGCAGAAGTGCCAGGTTAGAGTTACAGATCTCCTTCCCAATAAAAATCTGAATGTTTATTAATGAATGGGAGGGTGCGAAGAAACCAGGACAGATGGTGTTTTTTTGCAATCATGAGTTTGAATAAAATGTGAGAGAGTAGATTTTTTCTTTTTTTTTTCCCCTGTGTATATTGAGCCCTCCGTGTGTAGGGAAAATTCCACATTCATTTTTCATTTTTAACCCGGCTGCTTCTGGTGAGCACCAATCTGGCACTTTTTAAATTTAAATCCTACTCCATGCATCAGACAAAAAATGCTAAGGTACATTATAAAGTTTAAAAAGTACATATTTTTGACTAGTGAAACGAAACTCCTTCCCAAAAAAAATCATTTTACAATTCTGCCTTTTCCCAGTGTGCGAGTAAATGTTAACGACACTCCATTTACTCGCTATCTATTATCTTTTTTCCTGTCCATTGACTGAATGACATGCCGTAATGGAAACATAGAGATGAGTTCAGTGGCAGGGCTGGAATGCAGGAGATGACAGTGATGGAAGGTGGTGGTGGTGATGGGGGGAGTTCATGCTGCAATGAAAATGATGGAGAAACACTCTATTTACGATTGAGTTATTGGCTAATTGCCGTTTGGCATGTGCGTGACGTTTCACTGCACAAGCTTTTGTTGCTTATGATTTGTTGCGATATTATAAATATGATTTTTTGGCTTATTGCATTGTTGTCATTGGATGGATTGCAGGAATCAAATAATGTAGTTCCCTGTGTGTTTATCTGATAAATAAATTAAAAAAAGATTTGAGATGTAATGTTTTAATATCACCAACATGCATGTTTTTAATAATTCAGAATGCAGCCGGTGTTGTCGTTACATGAACATGCAGCCCTGTGTTTTTCCTGTCAACGTGCGACATTAGCTGAGGCTGCTCATGCAGTTGCAGCACTGTGGTGTTAATCACACAGGAAATGGAACAAACGGTACAGATCATGTAGTTTCTCTCCAGTGGTATGTTATTATCTCATGTTTTTTAATAATAAGAGATAGAACAGGATTGTGATGAAGGATTGCAGTGATTCATTGAATGAATGATTTGCGTTTGTGTGTCAACCAACAATTCTTTTTGTGTACTGCAATAAGTCGTTTTCAGTTGTGTCCTGAACCACCACCAACGACCTTTTGGCAGCGAAAACACTACAATCCAAAAAGCTTCCAGGAAATAAATGTTTTCCCCCCACTTAGCGAGCACCAGATATCCAGCAATCTGATTCTCTACGGTGCAGCAAGCGTCCAAAAGCCCAGGAGTCCACCGTCAAACTGTGCTAATGGACAACTTAACCGCCACTCTGCCACCGGCCTCCCAGTGCAACTTAAAAATGGGGCCAGTGTCCCACCAAAACCACTTATCCATTTGGTCACCCTGACTTGATGTCACTGTCCGCGGAGCTCGTGCAGGGTCGTGTGCGTGTGTCTTTGTGTGCGTTCACGTGACAGCTAAGGTCATTACTCATTGATGCGGTCACTGTGGAGCGTCGCTGTTATCTCCTCCACCCGGGGACTCCCCGGAGCAACCTCCACAATTAGACACCGTCCCCTTAGAATTTAGAAGAGTGACAACCACCCCGTCCCTACCACTGTCACCGAGGCAACCCCGGGACTGTGCAGATTCCAAACAACCCCCTCCCCAACACACCGTCCAAGATGGAGGCTCATATATATGTATGAAATACAGTGTAAAATATTGAACTGAATAGATTCCTGCTGAGGAAATCCTGCCACGAGATGTGCATTGCTTTTAGCAGATATGTTGTAGATGGGTGTGTTGGGACGTTATTAGCTGACAAAATAATTGATTACATTGTATGAAACCAATCATTTGTGGGGAAAAAAAACAACGTAAGAACACGTAAAGCGCCGCACTTTTGCATGGTGCATCCCGTGATTTTATCATGGATGAAGACGAGAGACCGCAAAGGCTTGAGGTCTGTGTATGTGTCTGTGCTATCGGCCTTTGCTTGGTCGATTTTTGCATTTATTCAAGTAAAAAGGAACATTTACAGTCTATACAGCATATAGACACGGTCACTTAAAATGTTTCATTTTCACAGCAGAAGAAAGACTCCTCTGATTGATGGAGAACGTGCATGCAAATGTTTCTGAGGTGTTCTGTAATTATATATATTTCAAATGAGACAGTACTGTGTATTGGGCGTAGTTCCTCTAATCAGGCACTGTTCAGTCCCCACTGTCTTTGTCACAGCGAAAGAGCGCATTATCCCGAGTTCTTTTGAATTGCAGTACTTCACTCGCATCAGTCACGGAGTAGGACACAGCTCATCTCCACTGGGTGGAAATTGCTGAAATACTGGCGGGTGTAATCTGTCAAAATTCTCCCCTTTGTGAGACCTTGGATGTGAAACTTGCTGGAGAGTGCAATGCCGGAGTAAGTGTCCATTTCAACACAGGCATTTGCCTCCTTTACGCAGCAAATATAGGATTTGCTCGACTGTAGAGACCATTCTTTGGTTTGTCATAAAAAGCATCAGTGGCGGTGTCTCGCATGGGCAATTAAAAGTTTTGTCTGCAATGTACAAAACAAGATTTATATAATTTATGTAAAGTAGAGCTTTATATGCAGGAATATGTTCAAGGCTACACAGTCTAGACGCCAGTCCAGAGACATTGTTTATGTTGAAAAAAACATCCCATAATTCAGCACACTTTCCTTTTTTGTTGTTGTTGTTGTTGTTATGATGCTAAAGTCTATTTCAATAACATTTTTCCATTATTCCACTGATTGCTTAACTTAACGGTTCCCTTGTTTTAACCCTAACTTTGATTTAATTTCACCCTGTTTTTCAACAATTAATGCGTTGCCATATGAAATTGCGTACAGTTAACTTAATATGCGGGGCTGAGTGTCACGTGTGCAGTTGCTGTAACCTCCCTGCTGCTCAGCATTGCAGCCACTAAGTGTACTTTGTGCCCATCTCATGGCCTGGCGCTCGCACACTTGATGTGCTTCCTTAATCAGAGTAAAATGTCTCCTTTCTTCATTATTTCAGGACACGCACTGAGCCAATTAGCCGATCATTATGGCAAGGCAGGTGGTGCACTAATACAAGATAATAACACACCTTGGGCATTCTGGAGCCACCGCGCTGCTCTGGGCTTTTTTAGAAACATTGCACAGTTGTGCGCAAGCCTAATTGGGTTGTGCGACATGGAGAGGGAAAATGAAAGTGTGCGTTTAATAATGGTGTTAGAAATGTAGCTTTTAATGCAGATGAGGGGTACACTGGAATTATATAAAAAAATATATATATATATATATATATAAAATGGGACAGAACCTGAAATAATACGGTATGATTTACATTGCACAGTTGTGCGCAAGCCTAATTGGGTTGTGAGACATGGAGAGGGAAAATGAAAGTGTGCGTTTAATAATGGTGTTAGAACTGTAGCTTTTAATGCACATGAGGGGTACACTGGAATTATATAAAAAAAATATATATATATATAAAATGGGACAGAACCTGAAATAATACGGTATGATTTTTTATTTTACTTAATTGTTTTTAATCTATGGAATAGTAAAATCCCTGAAGGGCGCAGCTATTTTGGAGCCACTGTGAAATTAGAAGAGAGAAATGGGGGAGGTGTGGGTGAGGCCGATTCAGTATTTTGTTCCTCACCCCCCGCTTTCTTTTTTTTAACAAACAAATGAGCCGCCAACAGATTGTGCCAATCTCTAATCACACACCTTACATAGATCTTGCATTTGAGCTCAAATGGGATATGACAAAAAAAAAGGATGCATCAAGCTGTGTTGCTTTTGAAGTCGTATTCGCGTCATTATAATGAAGCTTTTTTTCCTATGGGTGAACATCAGAATAGAAAGTGAGGAATCACCTAGAAGTTGAGAAAAGAAGGTGGTGCATTTTCCCCCTATGGATAATCTTTGGCAGCAGTTTCCACAGTTGACAGGACTTGTCCATGGCAGCTGTGGTGACGATCACGTCCGCAATTTTTTTTTCCTAGACGCCAATGTACTGGCTGCACATGTTTCCCTGTCTCCCATTTCCTAACTGTCAGTACATAAATACATCTCATGAATGCATGATGAGGGAAGAAACGCACACTGTCTGTCACCGCATGCACCTGGCAATGAAATATAATCCGGCATATCTAAATTGAAAAGTGCTCTCCGGGCTCGAAATGCAACTGTGGCAGCAGAGTCCCGATTTCTAATCTTAGGGCAAATTTACCTCCATTTAGCGAAAAGGCCGGTTGTGGGCATTATGATTTGAGCCGCCATGTTTTTTTTTTTCCGCCCATCAACACAAGGTGACATTTGAGGCGTTGCCCTCCAAACGCAAATCCCACACGCTTATCTCAGAATATCATTTGACAAGCGAGGGACCCAGGGCCCCGGCAGTCGCTGGGTGTTGGGACGCGGCTGGTGAATCGGGGAATGCGTTGAACAATGAAAGCAAACTGACAGTCAACAGTGTCAAAAGTAGTTTACGTCCATTACAGCCCCTCCCCCCTTGCCAAAGTCACACTTCTGATATTCATGGAAACAGCATTTAACACAACCTCTCTTTGCATTGTGTTAGCCCCTCCGAAGACCCCCCCCCTCCCCCCCCGCGCGCCTTTGACTGACGCGGTGGTTATGAGCAAAGATAGCTGCCAGAGCATCTAAATGAACTGACAGTGGCAGTAGTGTGAAGGCACCTCACCTCACCCCAAATCCACTGACATTATTATTATACTAAGGGCTTTATATGGGATGATGAGGCCCGGAGAATCAATGTGATTGATGCGCGGCGGCCCGGCAGATCATTCCTCGGCATTTTTATTTAAGACGCCCCGCTCGCACAGCTTCTGGTGACCGCTGCCACTTGGACAGGTTGCTGCCGCTGATCTGCGCTCATCAGCGCTGATGCATTTTCAGTTTGGTCCGTGCAGGGAAAATTAGCGCGGCCCAACACCCTGCCCAACGCCGCTTGTAGTCATTTACTGGAAATGCCAGTTGTGTGAAGCCTAAGCCAACAACGCAGGCAACCTGGCAATACGGAAAAAAAACACTGTACACTACTTGCTCGGGGAAACAGCTGAAATGCGCATGATTAGCAACGAGCTGTTGAACATAGAGGAGTGTAGAGCCTGTATGGTTTTGTATTTCTTTTCTACATTTGACTTTATTACTTTCTTTGTTATCATAATGGACACCACTGGCTATCTCATCAGCCCCACGCAGCTGAATTATCAACATACACCTCTTCGGGAATGGCTTTTCGAATTATAAATTCATCAATACCGTAGCGCTTTACCAAGTGCAGCCGTGTTATTGATGGCGTGTGTCATGTGAACCGATAATTTGATGGATGCAGCTGAATGAAACGCCACACAGTGGAACACACAATCTGGTTGCAATGTAGAACAACAGCAGTTGCACTTCCTTCAGGTATGAATCTCAGATTGGAATGATGACATAATAATTACATCATATTTCATGTGCATGTCAATCTAGGAAATTGAAATTTTTAATTAATACTAAATTCATTTTCTGTAATGTTTTCCCCACGCGAGTCAAACATCTGTGTACGTTGAAGCCGTTCCACACAACAGCGCCCACGTTTTTTGTGCCTGCCATATGTCCTGAACAACTGTTGCTCAGTGCAAAATCCGCAGTCAAAGGCAATGCGATGTGCATTTCTTTTTATTAATATATGTATTTATATTATATATATAAAAAAAAACAAGCTATACCGACAGTAGCATCTTTGTAGTTTTGAAACAATTTCGTCTTTTTTGTCATTCCGTGTCTGATGTAAAGATGCCGTCTTATTAAGTCAGAAAGTGATGAATCAAAGAGGAAAAACAACCTGACAATTCACCTTCTGTGTAACGCATTGGAGGAAACACACACACGTGGAGGATCGAGAGAAAATATATATTTTAAGGTTTATTAGGCTAGTGTGCAAACGCAGGCTGCTTGCTCAGGGAAATTGGTGCCCCTGGGCTATATCCCATCCCCATGGCTGCTCACAGGGAGATATTGGAAGGAAAAGGAGGATGTCTGCGTGTAAGCAAAGTGGGAGTGGAGGAGCAGGATGGGGAGTGTGAAAAGAAAGGAAAAATGGAGCAGCTAATGCTTGAGATGGGTCTCTATTTAATGGAAAATCTGGTGCATGTGCGGTAATGAGTTTACTTTTTGGCAAATCACGACCGCTCTCTCCTCAACGCGTGAAAACCGTGCCACCCAATCCATCAACCCACTCAGTAAATGAAGAGTAAGAATCGAGTCATTTAGATACACAGATAGTCAGTCGAGCGGCGACAGGAGTGGCTTTGTGATGCATAAACTTCAATGTAACTCCCATCCTCTCAGATTTATAACTATTTCCTACGCTAGTCTGGGCCTAATTTAAAGCTCAATTTATTTTATCAACTTGTCCACTTGTCTCTCTCTCTCAATCTGCTGGTTTAAAAAAAGGTATTCCTTGTCGAATACTGACCACCTGCTCCTCTCAGCCATCTCTATTTACTCCACCGTAAGCTGTAGATACCCATGATTCTATTGCATACTATTAGACATCAGCCATGGTTAAACAAATCAAACAGAAAAACTGATTTCACATGAGTTCACTAAGTTGAGTTTGGACTTACCCTAAAAATCCACCAATCCAGCAATAATAATAATACAAAAAAAATAATAATACAAAACTTCCATTGAGGTGAATCAAAAGAAATCCCAGACAAAAGAAATAATATCATCACAAACACAGCTTGAAGGGCTTGAGAACGAGTGCAGAGAAAAACCAAATCCTCCCACATTTGTAAGAAGGTAGCTGAGATTTTCTTTGATGGCTCTGTGAGACACCTGCGCTGAGTCACATCAGGAACAATAGTTACACAAATGACCAAAAAACAAAAAAAGAAAGTGCTGAACATGTAGACACTGTGACCCACTACCCCCCCCCCCCCCCCCCCCCCCCCCCCCCCCCCCCCGCGCGCGATTATAGACATGAAATAGGCCACGTACAGAGGAAATGTGGCAAATGCCCCTCTTTGTATACAATTCTCAGAGGCTAATTTTACCTTGTCCTTGCGGTTATTGCCTTGTGGTGTCGCTTCCGTGACCTAGAAAAGTGATCTTGAAAGCATCACGTAGGTAATAGTTTCATTCTGCCAAAAAAGAATAGACCCGTGTGCTTCTCCTCAGGGGAGAGTCGTGAGGGGTATTTCACAAGTCTCTGAGTCTTGGAGCATTGGAATAATTTACTGTTGAAGATGTTGTGTAGAAATGTATTTGCATAAATACAAAGTGCTTGAGAAATCAACAAATTAGCGCCCCCCCCCACGATGATTTGAAGGCAGCTGGATTTGTCACCATGCATATAATTGACAACACAGGGAAAGACAAGCAGGAAGAGAAATTAACATGAAATATATAGTGCAGTGTGCTTTATCGAGTAGATGTTGATTCGAAGATGATGTTACATAAAACTGAGCGCAGGCACAAGTATTTGGAATGTCAGCTGCAACTTTTCATATGAAGATGAACGGTATTTTCTTAATCTAAATGTTCTTGCAGGTACAGGCAAGGCATATTTTTTATGCAATCAATAGCCGCCATTCAGTTCTGCTGTACAGAACTGAAAAATGTGCTTTGGCTTATTCAGTGCGCCATGTCTCCAAAACGTTGTGTCCTGCCATGGTGGAATCGAGAATAAAGAGAGCTTCTCTGTCATGCAGCGTTTTCTCTTTCCTGGAGACAATCGTGCCTGTGAGGCTCTGCAAAAGCAAAAATACGAATCGCTTACTCGTGCAACTACGGAGAAGAAAACAGGCCTGACAGCATCAGCACATTCCTGCACCGTGCTGCTCTCTCATATCACGCGCCCATCTGATGAGTCTGATATCGTAGATTTCTTTATGAAATAAACATGATGTGCGGAGAGAAGAGAAGGCCCCGTGCCGAGGTCCCAGCGGCAGGCGCGAGATCTTATCACACTCGCACACGCAGAGGCAGAAAAAGGCAAAGCGGAGCCAAATGAGACGGGAGACTTGTCTGGGGAACCTGAGCTGACACTGACCCATTTATCTCCCTGTCTGGTGCCCAGAAAGGTCACGGTGAAGAACCCCCTGATTGCGGGGCCACGCAAAACCATTAGCGGTGTGAGAGCTAATTCATGTCAGACCCCTTGGTCTCTGTGACTGTAAGGAGATCCCCCTTGTCATTATAATGTGGGAGCCGTCATCTTTAGGTCCCTCCGCTCATGCTTTCAAGTTTTGGTCTCCGGCCACTCAGGGACACTCGGAGTTGAAAAGTTTTCCCAAGTCTTGAGGTTTGTGCATAGTGGATCCGTTTTTCTTCATATATCTCTGTGTATCAGGCTGCGTTCACCCCGCTGTTCCCTTTTCTGCTGAAACTGGAACAGTATCATGCTCTGAATCCTTTAAATACTCCTTTTAGTGCCTTCCATCTCCACCGCTTGGGTCTGATGGATGAAATGTTGCGGAGATGGATGTCCTCCGGTTTCTGTAGAAGACTTACAAAGCTCAGTTGGAGTGATAACTGAGTCCTGGATCGCCTCCCTGACCAAGGACCTTTTTTTTTACTAGTAACTGTTCAGGATGAGTTATGGTGGTTCCAAACTTCTGCGAGCACTGTGCTCCAAAAATGTTTGGACTTCTCAACTTGGTTTTTGGTCTTTACGTGCAGAAAATATGATTATTATTGTTGTAATTATTATTATTATTATTATTATTATTATTATTATTATTATTATTATTATTAACATTATTATTATTATTAACATTATTATTAACATTATTATTATTAACATTATTATTAACATTTTAAATACTGGACACAAAAAAAGGGTGTAAAATAAAGAGAAACATAGTTTTTTTTTTTCTCATTTTAGAATACTTGTTGTGAGAGCTGATGAAACATGGTCTATACAAGTGAACCTTAAGACACTGTGCTTCTGGGTTCAGGTGTATTTCACTGTCCCCTTGTTTGGCCACCATATGCAGCTCTGCCACATCGGCATCCTTGGAGCTTTTCTTTTGACGGGAACCATTCTGTTTTGATTTTTTGGTCGTTCCAGAGACCTCGGAGAAATGTTGATTGAGCATTTGAGGACCATACAGCCTTGGAGATGAAAAAAAAACTGAAAGAGCTGTCTGGTAGAAAATAAGATATACAATGGGCCCCACCACACATACACACAATTTTCCAAGATTAGAGAAACTGCACGTTGCCAAGTGTCAACCGTCAAAACGGAGAGAGAGAGAGAGAGAGAGGGAGGGAGATGGTGAGTGTGAGTGCCGAGCTTTGGGGGGGGATGAAACATCGCTTCCCTCATAAGATGATTATGTTGTTAAATGAGATATGGCAATACTCTTGTAAAGCGCTTAATCCAAGGATCTCCAGCTGCCATGCAAACGCAGCAGATGTCAGCAGGATGACACTAAGCCCAGGAATGAGTAACCAAAAATCCCCAACTCACCCCCAACCCTCTCACGCATGTTTTATTTAACCGCTCATTGTACTAATATGCTCACGTATTCGGCAGAGGCCGCGGTCAAGCACGCAACACACACACACACACACACACAACTGTTTTTATTTCCTCTTATAGTATATAGTAGCGGGGGGCTTTAAGCTTTTTTTTTTTTTCTAAAGCTGCAGACACTTGGTTAATACTCGGATGTTTCTGACCAACTTCTGAGAAGCACTTTCTCGTTTGAAGTTCCTCCCAAAAACTTTGCCGTGCCTTCTCCCCGGGGAATTCCCAGGTGGGATGTCAGGGGGCGGGTGCAGCGGATTTCCTCCGCAGGGGGGGCATTAAACTAACCTTGCTATACATGTTGATGACATCACCACTGTGGAAGCGCGTGTGAGTGCGCGCCACTCCGGGCCCCATTTAATCAGATGGCATGGTAATTTTGTCTAATTTGCCATCAGTCCCTCTAATTGCAACTGACTGTGGACTCCAGAGACCATTGTAGATCCCTTGAACTGGTTAGAGTGACTGTGATGGGCCACTCTTGAACTCGGTTAATGGCGGCTTGATGTTGGATTTGTTTTTGCCGATTCTTCATAATGAGCTTTTCCTTTTTAATCGCGGAGATACAGGATTGATTGAAGAATCTTATGTCTGGCGATGGTAGCGCTCTCCCGGGGGGGGGGGGGGAATTATGGGTTCTCTGTGTGTATCCTCTGCGGTCCGAGTCATCCCATCAAAAGACGAGTCGGTGTATCATTGAAACGGCATCACTTTACTCCAAATTCCAAACAAAAGATCTAAAACAGCGTACCAGCCGACTGTACACCCGCATCAGGCCTGTCAAATCACAGCCAGTCCACAACAGTTAGTGTTCCGCCTTCCAGGAGGTTTCTTTTCCATTTTTTTCTCTGCAAAAACCCAATCTCTCTGACTGACCCTTTAACTCTCTTTTTTTCTTCTTCTTCTTCCTCTCCTCTCCACTCCCTTCTGCGGCTCACGGAGCTTTGTGCTCGCGTTTGAGTTCTCACCGGCTGACAGGTTGTCACAGATAATAAGTTTTAATTCCCCGTGTGGGACCCAAACTCAGTCGCCTTGTAATTTCCTCATAATTTTATTCCCTTTTGAAGCCCTCCAATGCAGATGGGTGAGATGTCAGTTATAAGCGGTGTGAGCCCAGACGGTAATGTATTCCGCCGCACTGACGACTGGACTCTTTGTCGAATTAAAGCGAATAAAGCGCATTCTTTCATCTTTTAATTTGACTAACAATCTCACGTCGCAGGTGCACGATCGGTGATAGTCTTTGTTTTTTTGTTTTTGAAGCATTCATACACGCATTTAGTATTTCTTCTGTCATTTTGAGTTTGTTGATTTGGGACAAAGAATGACGGAGGAAAAGAAAAAAAAAAAACAAGTTTGTTCACGGGGGCCTCAGTGTGACAGTTACACAGGGTGCCGCAGACTTCAGCCCCTGATCCCCATTTGTCCCAGCGGTGTCTAAACGCACCGCAGCAGTTGTGATGGACACTTTGCCTTCAGCTCCTGTTCATCCCTTCCACCCTTCAATGCCACTTGCTCCCCTTTCCCAGAATAATGAGCCCCTTTGAAAAAAATTCCACTCTGGGATCCTGGTCCAGTGGTGTGCTCTGCAGCCCGACATTCCCCCCCCCCCCCCCCCCCCCCCCCCCCCCCCCCTGCCCCCCCCCCCCCCTCCCCCCCCCCCCTCCCTCTCTCTCTCTCCCTCCCCCCTTCCCCCTCTCTGCCTAAGCCTCTGCCCCAGAGCTTCTGGAGGCCTCCGTAAAAAAAGAAATAAAAAAATCACAGCTCTGTTGGCCAAGTGTGGCCGCTGTTTGAGCAGGATAAGTTGGCCGGGGGAATACGGGTCTTAGTCGCCCCTGAATGTAAACGAAGCACCCTTTGCTGTCATGGCCGATGCCTGGTTCTGTCTGGATGGCTGCTTAGGCATTCTCTACCTCATAAAGGATGCAGCTGTGCTTTATGGGAAAAAAAAGAAAAATACAAAGATGGCTTCTCTGAATTTATGCCCCTCCGCCATTCCAGCACAGAATTGTCACTATTGGGGTTCAGTCTTTTTCCTCAACTCGTGGTTGGAAAATGCATCTGATTTGGAGCTGGAACCCAGCAGGTTATACTAGGACTGAAGACATCTTCCGCATGCACAAAGAATAACATATTGGGGACATTTTTTTTTCACGATAGGCGGATCATTTTGGGTGAAGACTGAGATATGCATGTATTCAGCATGTGTGCCATTTTCCGTGGCCCCTCCTACCTGTGTCAGGGGGGGGGGGGGGGGGGGGTTCCAGGTGATTCCCTATGGATCCCATGTGATGGATGCTGTTAATGAAGGGTGTTAATTTAAAGTCACCTGCAGGCTATAGCAGTTCCATCCGTAAGGCTGAATCCAATGTTCTCTCTACACACTGACAGAGGCAGGCCCAGGGAGAAGTGAGGAGATGGAATTGGATTTGAAGCTCTGAGGCAGGTAATAAAAAGCAACACTCCCACACACACCAAGGAATGTGATTTCCCCAAGTACCCCTGGCAGACATGTTGAATTTCTCGCCGTAATGTATAGGCGTCCAAGCTATTCATAACACAGAAGGCGCCCTGGCAAGTACGTACACTGGCTGAAGCTTGTTTTTCTCATTAAAAGAGCCATTGCTGCTCAGAAATGTATGTAGCGACTTTTATCAAGCCACATATAATCTGTGGCGGCTGCACGTGTACTTTACATAAGCCATTTTTGCGTTGAAGTTCCACGTTGACGTCTCAATCAAAAAGGTCAGTCGTCATTTCTAAATTTCAAAGCAGCCATTGTTGACCGAGAGACGCAGAGAACTGAAGAAATTGAGTTTCCATTAGTGAGTAAGAATAAGTCATGTTTTACACGTGACACTGTGTGCAGCTTGTCCATCCCGGCCCCCTTTGTGTAGCGTGTACATTGTCATTCACATCAGATCCCCGGTTTTGTCTTCTTTGGTTTATCTCCTCTGTCAGCCTTTAGAGGAGCCTTCCCTGGAGGTTTATGGACCTAATGAGCTAAAGTCAATCGGCTCCTGCAGGAAAAATAGATACCGATCGATACTCACTTTCACATGGCTTTTTTTGTTGCACAGTTGCCTGGCTCCGCATCAAGTAAATTGTGGCAAAGCAACACCATAGAGAAGTAAGACGGGGGGGTGTTTAGGAAGCTTTCGGACGCCGTGTCGGACATGGCCGGCAGCAGGTGTCAGTCCTGCCTCAGCCTGACCTTGCGGAAAGGCAGCATATTTCAATTTCCCCTTCAGTGGTTCCAGAGTGGTGTCCGGAGAGGGTTGGAGGGAGACGGCTGTCCATGCAAAAGGGCCCTCAGTAGCTTCCTGTGCAGGCCACTGGAGCAGCAAGGATGGCCCCAGGCTGGAACTAAGCCTGGCTGCTGACACTGATCCGCCTCCCCTGCATCACCACACAGTCTAAATAAAGCAGCCTCGCTCTGAGGATGGACAAAGCGGAGCTTTTTCACTTTGTGTCATCTCAGGGATTTATGATTTTTTTGGTCCCCACCAGGAATCATGCTCTCATTATCATTTTTGCATATTATAACACAACCGCATTACATCTCTGATGTCGCAGTAAGGTTGGTGAAAGTGCAGTAAGAACGGAGCAGTCGCTCCCCCCTCGCTAAGACTCCACCAGACATTTGGCGAAGGAACATCATTAGTTTATTTTAATGTGCCACAATGGAGGCTGAGTGACACTAATGGGAGGCTACGTGGAAAAAATGGTGTCAATCTTGGCATGGTGACGGATCACTAAACTGCACATTAGTGCTAAAAGTATTTGGGCTCTCTAAGTATGCTTCCCCCTCTTGAGGCCGCACGATGTGGAGGGGGCACCGAGGCAATTTGAAAAAGTGTTTCACGACTCATAATACGGGCAAAACCGAGAGCACACTTTGTGGAGCGGAGGTGCCGGAGTACAGGCAGGCAACGTCTCAATCCTTCTGTCAGGCCCCGGCCCTCAAGGTGCATTAGCTCTGAATGGATTCCCCTTCTTTGTGTCCAAATATCCACACTCAGCAAGGAGGATTCTAAATGGACAACATGTGACCATCTCTCACTCGATTAGAGGAAGTACTTACGGGCTGCCAGCGCAGCAGAATGCCGCTGTAGTGCGGAGACGTCGGATGTTGCAGAGGTGATTAACGAGCAATTTACAGTGTGATTATAAACAATTCTGCTCATTATAGCCCTGAGATGTGATGAAGTGCTAGATGGCGCCGGATGTAACGGATGCAGTTGTCTTCGGTAAAAATGTGCCCCCAAACCAGCAGACAAAGGATGGGGGGGGGGAGAAGGGGGGGACTTCACTGCCATCACTTTGAAAACATGGAATAACCGGGAGGTCAAGTGCCCTCATACCGGCCTGAGTGCGGAGAATTTGATAGGAAAGACAGATAGACCATGAGTCATTTTCCCACGTGATATTATTGGAAAATAAGTGTCAGGTGTCAGAGGTCGGGTCCTCCTCACGGTTATAGACCTCAATATATTACCGCTCTGACAGGTGAGAATTTTACTTCCCTCTGCAGTCACTTAAAACTGTTTCCAAATACATCTAATTCAGTCAGTAAAGATATTTCCTTTTATAAAAGACTGAAGCCACTTTATTCATATTTTTTTATATGAACAGCGAGGTTCGAAATGTGTAATGTGAAAGAGACTAGAGAGAATCGAACCCGCCAGCAGTGACTCTCACTGTGGAAATAACCTTCAAACAGTATAAATATTTATATTTTAATCTTGAGTATGAATGCGAATATATATATATATATATATATATTTATTTATATATATATATATATGTAGCCAGTTGCCAAAGATGTTGGATTTTGGCACAAGGTGAAATGCCCATATTGAATTAAAAGAATATATGTGCTCAGAAGAGTGAACGATCCCTGGAATAATTTGATCAAAGTGACAAGTCGTACAAATCGAAAGGAAGAGATGGAATTAATAATTCAGACCGAGACACAGAGAGGAGAGAAAACAGAGGAATAAGGAATAGGATCCCCGGTGCCTGCTCAGTTCCCTTTTCTTTTCAGGTTTCATGAAATCTGGGACACTGAGTTATATATATATATCTATATATGTTTAGAATTCCTGCATGTGTACTTTTTCTTTTTTCTTTTTTTGGCCTCGTTGAAGTCGGGCGGAGAGGAAATTCGGAAAAAGTCATCTTCCCCAATTTTGGATAGCAGGAAACTTCCAGCCGTGAGGTTTAGGTCAGGGTCAAGTGGAAATAGCTTTTCCTAGTTCGTGCCTGTTTTTTTTTTTTTTTTTTTTTTTCTTCTATTCAACAAACCATAAACGTGCTGTTTTGAATTTGCATTGATCCTCCCAGTGTGTCCACAGGGGTTAGTCACTCGCGGAATAGACTCTCCCGAGTGGTTTCGGCTGAGGTACAGCGACCTTCACGATCTCCTGGTGGAATAGCACTGTGCGGACTTGTTAACTTTTTTGGGGTTTGTCCTCCTTCCTCTGTGCCCTCTCTGAGCATGTTGTTGATTTGCTTGGCCTGTGGTGTGCTTCACAGAGATGCCCTTTTCCCATGCATTGCCCTGGGTGCGGGCGCCGGCCTGGGACTTTTAGCGGCGGCGCCACCGTGTCTGGGGGCCGGGGGGAAAAAAAAAAGAAAAAAAAAACCCTCGCGGCTGTGATTGTCCTCTACCTTGTCAAGCCAGAGCATCCAGAGGATTCGTTTGTGTTTTCCTCTCTGTGTGGATCGTTTGCGGTGCCAAAGCTCACGCGTCCGCCTCATATCCACGAACCCACAGGACGTGCTGTTGGGGGAGAGGCCCGACTTTCACACTCAGCTGCGTGCACACACAAACGCGCGGTGCCACTCTTTCCCCCGCCAAGCCTCGTTTTTTTTTTCCCCCGTGAATCTGGTGGCATTCACTCGATAAGCCTCCTCCTGCCAGTTTTTCGCTGCCTGGCGCTAGAATGCGTGCGAAGCCTCGGAGACCCCCTCCATCCTTTTTCCTCCGCGAACATCATTATTTTGCCACTGTCTGTGTTCTTTCAATGAATATTGCTGAACTGTAGGCGGCCTGGGATCCCTTTTGGTTTTCGGCCCCCCCCCAAAAAACGCCGCACGTGTGGAACCCTACGCAAGCGTGCTGGCTGACAAGTATTTGGCTCAATCCCGCTCCCTCTTCTAATTGGTTTTAATGAACAGTGAAATAGGGTGGGCTGTTTTTTGTTTTGTTTTTTTCTCTGAGAAACCGTGGACAGATCCCGCCTCTTTTGCCCAATGGCTGTCAGGTTGGGTTAAGAGCTTAGTTGGATTGAAAAAAAAAAAAAAAAAAAAAAAGGTCAGTTAAGCTGAAAATCCAATCTGAGGAGGGCTGGTTGCAAAGTATTTTTATAATAACTAAATGATGCATGAACTCCCACTGTGGCACAACTCCGTGGCAGAGGTTAAAGCTTCTCCTGCAGTATTTAGTCTCATCAAATTTACACGGGGAATGCTGTCAAGCAAACACTTATTCTTGTTGAATTCTACTCAAGCCACAAAGGGACGTCATAGGAAAAATATATATCATATCCACAGGGCTCATATTCCAGAGGGAGCTGGGAGATTGGTGGCTAAAATAAGGCTGACCTTGCACTTTCTCTCGGTTCAGCTGGAGAATTTGACTCGGTCTGCACCAATGAGGAGCACAGACAGTGTGTGTGTGTGTCTGTGTGTGTCGACACCAGCTACCTGACTGCCCTATTATACAGCAATGTTGTACGCAACATGTCGAGTCTCCCCCCGCAGCATGATCACCGGGATATTCCCCAAAGCTGTACAACCCAGAGCTGTGTTGTGTTTAAACTACATTTAAATGTTAATGGAATTTTGTTCTCACTTGTTTGCACTAATTCTCACAGCAGCGTACCCATTTTTGTGTAAAGCGCTACACAAACCCTCTTTAAGGCTGAGAGCTGCTGTGCTTTTTCGCCTGGCATGGCTCTTTTTTTTTTTTTTTTTTGCACATTTCTGCAAATCTATAGGATTATAGTCATAGGATTTCCCCGGTGCAGGCATGTGATGCTAGATTGTAAACCTGCTTAACTAAAGTGGTAAACATGGCTAATGTTATGCCTGCACATTTTCCAGTTGTTGGTCTGTGTTTTATAGATTTAAAGATTCTTTTGATGTGCAAAGTAAAACCAGAGATCTCACTTTTTTTTTTTTCCTTTCTTTTGAACCCAACACCTTCTTTCTTCTTCTCCTGGCGCATACATTGCCCAGCGCATACATTGCCCACAATGCAACCTGAGAGTCAGCAAGTAACCTTGAGTCACTCAGGCCACAGAGGTCTTTCTTTGAAACACACCGCCAGGTTTTTTTTTCTCTCTCTCTTTCAAACATGCAGTTCCTTCAGATTGGGCCTGTGACACCACTTCAGGGACTTTATGGGATTTATGATTTTGCAGAGTTCCCTTTGGAGCCCCATGAGGCTTTTTTTTCTCCTAGATCTCCCCAAGACCTGAATACTTTGATATGTAAAATCAGTGGAGTTCTCCTTTTAAAGTTGTTCCAATATAACAAGGACTGGTCTGAGATGTATTTCGGAGCAGTACTGTGTTTGAACATTGTTACGTCTTCCCATTTTTTTTGCATTCCTGCACGCATTTGAGCATGTTTGACGTGAGAAGAAAAAAAAAAACACCAATTAGTGCTCCTGTGGAGCCGCCGAGGGATGCGAGCTCATGCCTGTTGTTTCTCATCGAATGACGAATAGGTTCGTGTCTGGGGGGCAAAGTCTGACCACAGCGCAGTATCCTGGTTTACATATAAGTTCAGCGTCCTCGCGGTGCACGTTATGGCCTGCCCGCTCCTGGGTCGTCAGCCCAGGCGCACATTAAGACGCGCCCCAGGCTACACTCTCCATCCCTGACACACACTCTGCACAGCTGAGCGCCAGAATAACTCCCGTCCCCTCTGATTGGGAGGGGAGCAGGAGGGGACCGAGGGCCGCTCTGGCCTACATAATCATAATGAGCCAGGCCCGTTCACGTAGACTAACTCGCCCAGACGTGGGGCTTAGGTAATGGAGGGGGGGAGGCAGTGGAACCCGGGTGCAGACCTATGTGGGAGTGGCATGCCTTTGCCTGATCCCCTTTGAGATCTCTGACAGTGAGTGGATGGGAAGAGATCCGCGGGCCCCCAAGGCACGTCGGGAGGGGGGGGGGGGCAATAATGAGGCTCCGCATTGGTCTCGTTATTACCTCGTTTTATCTCCACCCTCGTGGTACCAACGTGTTAAGCGCTGTCTTAGCTTAACAGTAGATTTGTCAGTGAATGTGTTGCGTGGGGGTGTGTGCGTGTGTGGGGTGGCGTTTTTTTTATGTATTGTGGTCTTTGCGCGCAACAATAGATCAATATTGAAAAAATAATAATAATATTGTGTAAACTGAGCAAAATCCCTTCAAGGATGTTATTTTGCCTGTTTGCATGGAAATGTGACAATTTGTGCACTGGTGCGGAACATAGAGGGGTAAAATTAAAGAAAAGAAAACACAAACCGCAGTCCGGTAAAGCTGCATATGTCCAATGTATGCACATTTGTTTTATTATGATCTTTTGGTTAATATGATTCCCATTGCACAGTGCGCGTTAGGCACTTTATGTGCTGGCAGTTTTATTTTTTATGGACCATGATTTGAAGTTAAATTGGATTGAACTGAATGGGTCCGCCTGCACGTGCGCACACACACGCACACACACACACACAGGCAAGCAGCGAGCAATGCCAATGTTAATCTGAGCAAATGCACGGTCCATTAGCTGTTTTGCGGCAGTCATAAAATTCCAGGGCAGGATTCATGGCTCCGTGCTTTCAGCGACTGTCATGAAGTAAAGGCAGAGCAGCTTGAAGTTAACTGCACATCAACTTTAAAATAAGCTATTAAAACTGCCTCAGAGTAACGATTCACTCCTCTCTGCTCTTTTGAACTTCTGCATGTTATATTCTTACAAATTGACTGAATTGCATTCAAGGTGAAAATGAGTTATTACTGCAGGAAGAAAAAAAAAATCTCCTCTCCTGTAATTAAAAATCTGCTTTTTGCTGTATCCAATTAACACCTTCACACCTCTGTAAAGATGTTTCCTATTTCTGTCCTCTTAATTGTTCTGTTTTACCATCTATTTGTGTTTCTGGTCCGCCTCGCTGTTTCTCTTCCCCTCCCTCTCTGCCTCCACCTGCCTTTCTTCTTACCTGAGGGGTTGTGCAGTTTTATGTAAATAACGGGATGACGGGGAAAAAAAAGAAACAGAATCTTTCCTGTGAAATGACAAAGCTGCCACCATTCTGCCCTTTTGTCTGCGGATTTGCTTTATTCTCCCGGATTCTCTGTAATCTTCTGAAGGTGGCACCGCGTCATGTCTTAACCAAATTGAACCTGACAACTGTCTCATTCATTTGCAGCCCGCCGCTCGTTTCAGAAGTTAGAAACAACGGCCCCTTGCAATCTTGCATCTCCGGCAAAAAACTGTGAATGCTTGCAAAAAATATACAAAGTACTGCATCACCCCGAGGCCGCTCTCTCTCTCTCTCTCCCTTTTTTTTTACGGATGTACACCACAGACAACACCATATATAAAGAAAGCAGTCTTATCTTATTTGAGCAGTTGCTTTAGGTATTTCTGCAAACTCTGCCGGCTGGGAATTATAAATCACTGTGAAACAAGATGGCAATCAGCGTAGTATTGTTGCAAAGGAGACTAATGAAACCACCCAGCCTGGTAAATGACCTGCAGATCTGCTGTGATACTGGCTCCCCACAGGCCCTGAGATGCGATATGCTGGATCTCTCTCATGAGTCACTCCTGGTGCTGCGTTCGGCTGGCCAAGGCCAGATAAGGCCACCGAGGCCAAACAATGGGGCTCTGGGTGTGTTTATTCCATTACTGGAACTCTGGGGCCAATTTGAGGATTGGGCCTGATTCTGTTTAACCGCAGGAGGGGGTTGGGACTGTGTGCTGGCGCGAGCTGGCGTCCCCTGTGGTAATTCACGTTTAATTGTAAATACGTGCTACAGCCTTCTTCTTGAGAATAAATTAGCATGTGTGCGATTGTGGCGGTGTACTTCCAAAGGAGCGCACAATGATCAAAGGAGCGAGTTTGTTTGAAGAATGAAGCGTTCAGCATATTTTAGGTTAACCAGAGCTGAGTTTCCCTCAACAGCAGTGGGCTGGTGTCATCTCCCCGACCACCTTCCCCCAGACATAAACAATTTTCATCCTTTTTTTTATTTTTTTTTATTGCTACCTCCGCATCCTACCGTACGTGGATGTGGATCGCTACGACGTCGTTATCTTCCCCTGACTCCCGTGCCAAATCACCTCTTTTATCTCTCGTTGGCGTGTCAGCTCTGACAGGAGCCCCCTGAAAATAAGATGCACGTAAAAAAAAGATATCCAAAAAGCATCTGTGTAGACTGAAGAATCACACTTGTGGCATCGGCGGGAATCGTTGCCAGCCAAGGGTTGGGCCTCAGCATATGGCTTCATCTGCTGTGCACGCACACGCTGCTGCCGCGGCTGGCTCTACTCCAGCATAGGTTCAATACGGGTTAAATTGTTTACACAACGCTGGGAGTTAATGTTTTCGGTGCTTTAAAGGAGCCAATTAACAGTATTTCTCTATGGCTGTTGAATGGGGTCCACGCATAACTGCAGTTTATACTGCGGGTCTCTCATAAGCTGCAGGGAGGTTGCTCAGGGTGAATGCGCCCGTGTTTTGAGTAACATCTGCATTTGTTGTGCACGAGGGAGTTCTGACCGTGCTTCAGTGTTGAATACAGAAGAGAAACCAGTGGCTCGCGTGGCATCCCACTGCGTCTGAGTCCAGCCTGCACTCTGAGCTCTGGCGTTGAAGTCCAAAGACCATTAACAGGATCATACGTCTAGCAACTGCCTTTTTTGTGATTTCCTGTGCTTGTGTGTGTGTGTGTGCGTGTGCGGCTGTGGCTCTCGGTGTGGTGTTCTCAGAAAGGATTAAGATAGAGTCTGAGTTATGGCAGCTGCCTTAAGAGGAAAATGGAAAGGGTGGGATAGAAAAAGAGAGCTGGTGATGGAGAGAGTGAGAGAGAGAGAGAGAGCTGGCGCCCTGCACTCAGCACTTTCCCTGACTTAGCGCTCCAGTGTGGATGTCACTGACTCTTAAATCACTCACCACCTTCTCTGAGCTCCATTTACATTTCAGGGAAATCCTCCTGCCTTCGGCCAGTCAGGTTGTTTTACTTAACCGTCTCCAGATACAAATATCATTTACTGTAACGTTGCTCCCGTTGAAGTGTGTGCGGCGGCTGAATGAACAAGTTAACACGGCCCCGTTCAAAACTTCACCCCTGCGGCAGCACACACAGATTTAACGGTAATAATCGGCACTTTTACAATATGTATGAAACTGGAAACCAGAAAATAGCCTTCATCCAATCCTCATCCCTTTTTATTCAGCATTTGTTTTACAGAAGTAATGCTGGTTATTGGGAGGCTGTAAATAAAAGAATGCACGGGTTCTCTGCAGAGCCCACCCTACTCGAATGGACCGGGGACATTATTTATGCCCTTTGATCGATGGCCTGGGCACATTACAAATCACTGAGGAGTTTTAGATTGATCATTACCAGGATGAGGTTCATTACAGATGAAGGGTCTAATAAGGGCGCCCCCTCATTGCCTCTGCAGGGCACTCCAAAAGTACTTGGGAGTTGAGTTAGGTAGTCGACTGAAGACGCGCGCGCAGCCCACTGACCAGTGTTTTCTCCTGGTGGACTGCGATGACAGGTGGTTACGCATGAAATGGTCTGCGTGCAAATTTAGCCAGGTTTTGGTCGACGGCCTTTTACATCTCGTCGGTTTCCTGTTGTTGATCCTCCGAGCTGGACTCCGGGCCTTGAAGACCGCTTTCACACAGAGTGTCCCTAGTTGCTGGTTTTCGGACTCAGGCTCCACATGCAAACACAAACCCATACAAGCCGCGCCCGCATAGGCACCTGCACACACAAGAACGCACAGGCGCACAAGAAATCCACTAAAGTGAAAGAAACAGGGATGATCACTGTTCCCCTTCTTGGCAAAAGTTAAGCCTCTGCTCGTGTGTGACTCTTCAACAACAAAAAAAAAATCATATTCATATGATATTGTAACTGCCGTAGACAACTGACTGGAAAATATTCTCGAAATGAAGGCAATATATTCAACGCCGTATGAGCGCCAAACCACTCTCCGCTGTTATCTCTGATTGGCAAAAACGCTGCCGTAAATAAATGTAACACAGCTGCACACGCTCGCTGCTTTTTGTGCCTGCGCGATGTCGGGACGCTGCGACTGCCGGCTGTTTTATTGCTCTGCGTGTGGGCCACGTTGTGACATTTTCAGGGTGGTAATTTCTGCCGTTGCGTTGTTGTCATTCATCTCCCCGCGCCGCCTTTGCATCGGCGTTAATTGTGGAATTCCCGTGAAGGTTTCGCGAGAGCAGCCTGCTCCCAGTCCTGAATGAGTGTCGTGTGCTTCCAGTGAATCACTGCCTGCTGCACGGCGGATGTGTGTGTGTGTGTGTGTGTGTGGGAGCCCGCTGCTGCACATCAGGTGGATGTCTGGGTTTATCCGGGTCACTTGTCCAGATTGTGCGTTCTATTACCGACACTGGCAGACATGCTTTGTCAGGATATGGCCACAGAGGGTAGTAGATTCCATGTAATAGCTGGCCCTGGCAGCTAATGTGGTTTTGGAGAAGGTCAGCCCCATTCTTCTCTGTGCAGAGAGGCTTTAGTCACACAGAAATCCTTTACATCTCTTCGTACACTGTGGTGTGTCCCCCTCCGTGTGGTTTGGAACTTTTCCTCCCGTGCCTACCGTCGTCAAGCAGAGTGTACACATGAGGGATTTCTCTTTTCCTCCGACTAATCTTTAAGTTTTCAACATAACTTTTCACTGCTGACTTGTTTCTGAGCACATTGTGACGATAAAAACGAAAAAAAAAAAAAACCCAAAGGGCCACTCCGGTTCCGAATCCGCACATTTTTCAACTCGTCTTCATTTGAAATACAATGCTCTATTCCCCAGTCGGATTTGTACATAAATTACCACTCTCAACCGAGCCTCATCGAGTTGGATCGTCCCATTAATGTGGTTTGTGCTGCTCAATTATTTAGCGTGGAGGATGAGGGAAATGTGTTGGGTTGTGAAGACAGGGAAAAGGACGCTGAGATACAACTTGGTAAGATAACAGTAGCACTGCCGCTTTCTCAGCTGGGAGAAACTGCACTGTGGAAAGCCACGGTCTATTATATCAGAAACACCCTTGGAGAAAGAAGCGCTTTATAGCTTCGTCTCCACTTAACAGCGTCGTTGTCTCGAAAAACTCGCAGCCGTGAGCTCCGTCTATGCGTGAGCCCGTCCTTTGTGTCTCATGCACAAATGAAACCACCAAATTGGAACGCCTGGGCATGCTCCTGTGAACGATGCAAAAAAAAAAAAAAAAAAGGACGCCTGAGAGTGGGTGTTTTAAAAACCGCATCTGTTCACTTCTGAACTCCCGATCACCTTTTAGGAATATTGAAAAGAGTGAGTTGATGGCTTGCAGAGGTATCGCAGTCCAGAGGCGTCCGGGCCGCGGAGGACAAACGTTCCTCCGTTCATTATGTAGATTTTGCTTTTATTATTGATGTCGTGACACCATCGCAGTTCATTTAAGCCTGGCAGCTTCACTCTCTCTCTCTCTCTCTCTCTCTCTCTTTCCGTCGCTTCATCGTGTTTAACTCGAGCTAACTCTCTTCTGTGTCCTTCACAGGAGATCATCGGGGTACAAGTGCAGAGATTGTGTCGTGGTTTAGACTCCCAAACTTCAGTCAGAAAGAGGTAAGGCAACGCACACTGCAGGAGTGTTCGCATACATTTTTTCAAAATCAAGATGTTCATCAACACATTATCCAACATCGATTTAATGCTTCTTTCTTTTCTGCAGTTCCAGAAAGGAGCAAACTACATCCTCCTGCCTGGTCTCTGGAGTGTGGCCAACACATTTCCTCCACACACACACACACAAACAGATGGTGTGTGTTTGCAGGAGCCCGCCCCAAATGAAGGTTGTTATACTTTTATGTTTCCTTTGATACAGTACATATTGGTGGGTTCTTTGTTTCATGTATCCACATCCACAGTAGTAGTTTTTTAATATTTATTTCTGGTCCAGTTCTCCTGCAAAGGAAACATCTTTCAAGTGGTAAAATGCTCAAACGGGCCCGACAATGGACGCCGCTCGGCGGTTCGAGTCATCAACGTGCAATTTTTGCCAGATCCCGTTCCAGCAGTTTGGAGCCAATTGTGCAGAAGGGAAATGAATCAAATGTGCAGTTGCTGCTGTTCTGCTCAGACCCTGGTACAATGTTGTCTCTCATCATTTACCACCGGTTTCGTTTTTTTAAGAGTCTGGCACCTTGTCAATTCACGAGTTGTTCCATATTTGAAATGTTCTATAATATGCAGGCGTGTTGGCAGGACGGACCACAAACATGTTTTTATTGGCTCACGGTTCTCAGCAGGACCTGTTCCAGAAGCAAACGAACAAACCTGGCGGAAAGCTGTTCAACTTTCTCCAGGCGAGGTTTTCGCTCCTACTGAACTTCCCGTTTGCGGAGATGAGATGTCGTTTTGTTTTTGAAGGCCCCATTCGATCGTGACTCTGCTGCCAAGCACTTGTTTGGAAAACTAAAACAAGCACGAATGATCGGAAACAACGTTCTACTAATCGTCTCCTTCAATAATTATCAATCTTTAACTTCCGTGGTCGTACGGCTTGCGCGCAACCCCATTAAACCACGGCAGGCTGACTGCGGGGCCCTGCAGCCGCCGCTCCCAGTGCTCTTATCTTTGCGGCACAAAGCCCAGCGGGACTTCAAATTGATTTTCATAACACACTGTGATGTTCCTTCAATTAGCAGCGCGTGAGGATTGATCTGGCGGTGCGATGGGAAGTGAAGCCTGGCTTTTTTGCAACGTAAAGTGTATGCGTACGCGGTATGGATGCGGCACCGTGACAAACGCGCCTCTTGTTAAATTGACCGCTGGGTTGGGTCAGATGAGGCGTTTGAGAGAGATGACGCCGTGCAGACACGGTTTATAAACGCAGCATTTAGGAAGCGTCTCATCAGGGAATCTCTGGAGGACTTAACGACTCTTTGATATCAGTGATCTGTCTCCAAGCTGGGTCAATTACCCGAGCTTGTAGGACAGCTGACCAGCTTTTTTCATTGCCCACAATAGCAACTGTGCTGGTTTTACATCACACCAAGTTTCCCATGAGCCTTCGCTGACCCCACCTGCTAAAGCGCAGCACATCTTAATTGCCTGGAAAATGATCATCTGTGCTGGAGAGAGAGAGAGAGAGAGAGAGAGAGAGAGAGAAAAAAGGAAGGCTCTAAGCTTGTCTTCATTTCTTGTGTCCCGGCCCCGCCGATGACTCTGTCCAAGTGCCAAGCCAGAGGAAATGTGTGGTAATTGGTATACTCTCTCTCATTTTTTTTGTTTTTTTTTATTCTTAAAAAGATCTGATTAAGCTGTTTTGACATGATTTGGTGTATGAAAGCTCAATCGAAATGAGACCGAGTTTCTGAGATCGACTTCAAATCTAATTATTGGGGACAACTTGGCTGTCAACTCAAACAAGAACAAACTCCAGTGAAATAAACAGCAAATGTATCATTTCATTTTCCCTTTAACAATATCACGTCCCTGGTTATCTCTTTCAGTATATTAAAGGATAATATATTATATAAATAACACGCTGCATAATGTAATGTGAGTTTGACAAGGATACTCTGACACAAGACTGGGTAATGTGTCACCAATGCTGTCAGGCAGCCTTTGAAACACTAATCTTCCTTTGTTCCTGCGATGGTTAATGGCCTAATCATTTTCCAAGAACCGCTACTATTATATCCATGGCAAATTGACAGTGACTACCTCAATAATATAATCGCCCCTGCGACCAGATGTGAAATGAATCGTCATATGAAGACATCAAATCATTGGTCACGGATCTAGCGTGGCTGTATTTTATTAACAGGAGGAAAATGTGCTTCTCACATGACAATTATAAACAGCGAGGCTTTTTATGGCTTGCCTATATTTAATGAGTTGGGGTCACATCGGCAATGTCGCAAGCCGATTTTTGACAACGGTCGCCCTGTAGTTGAATAATAGCATATCCAATATTTTTGGTCTTGTGCCTGTGCATGTTTGTGTGGGACTATTAAAGATGTTTCTTCTTCTTCTTCTTCCCCCCCTATCCCAGGGGGGGCTCGACATCCTCCGGTGAGCCCCCCCGGGGGCTGCAGTTAGCCGGCTGCTGCCAGATGAAAAACCCAAGAAGAGCCAGAGCCATGGCTACCACCTCCGTTTGTGTATAAGGTAGGGCCATGTTTGTGCACACGCCTGTAGTGTTGAACAGAGAAAATCTGAGCAAATGAATCTTGGGAGTTTCTCACAGTTTCTTTCTGGCCATTGGTGTTCGTACCTATTTTGGACAAGAATACACACTTGATGTGGTGTTTATGTGTTTATATCTACATTATCACAGTAATCCTCCCTTTAAGCTCACTTCCATTTGCCTTTTGTGGAGCCCAGCTCAATAAAGCCCACTGTCAGAGCTCCCCCCCCCTCCCAAACCACTCAATGACAATAACAGTCCACCAGGGGAGTGATGTTGGGGGAACAATTGCAGGTCTGCTCAATAGGTCTGGCAGCAAATTGCTTTTTAATGTGTCGCACAATAGGCCAAAACAAAGCGGATTGTTGTCCGTAAGCCGTGCGAGGCCATTTAAGTGAGTGTGATACATGACTCACAGAGGACTCCAGGTGTCAATGCCACAGTGGGAAGAAAGAGGAGACAGCCGTGGTGATAGGGGAAGGTGAGCATGAATTAAGTAGTGTACGGGACTCAGGGTCTTTGTGTAGAACTGGCTGAGTGTGCGATAAATGCTGGGTGAGTGAGCTGCACTAACCAAAACAAAAAATCTTGTAGAACCGAGGCTTTCCCTGGATCTGTGTGAAATATTAAGCATTCAATCGGGCGAGCAATGGCTTTCCGTTCAGCAGCACTTCATTGTGTGTGAGTCTGAGGCACTGGGTCTTGCCTTGCAACTACTTGACGTTTTTTGGTGCAGTTATTCATAAATTCCACTCACTGTGGTGACCCGCTGATTTTTTTTTTTTTTTTTCTGTAGTACCCCTATTAGCATGACCTATTTGGCCTTTACTGAATTTGTTTAACATCTCTTGGATTAATTGCCATGAAATCTGGTACAGATTCTACACTGTAACAGTACTTGTAGTTATTTCATCATCTAATGATCACCAGTGTGTAAATAATAGATAATTCCTCTCATACTTTTGTTTCTGCTGTGTATCTGCTATGACACCCCAATTAGCCTCGGCCGTTCTTTACTTGTATGATGTTAATGTACTATTTATTGAGCTTGAGTCTTATTCTGGTTAATTGCACATTTACCTTTTAGGTCAACTTATTTTACTGAAACATTTCAAAACATCGATTTTTTTAAATAAGGTTTTAGGGGAACTATTATTTTTTCCCCCCCATTTGTTTCCACTGAGCTTTAGAACTCAACAACAAAAGACCCGGTTGTATGCGTCGACCGATCGCCTTAAGCTCTCAGCACCACATCTGCTGCATCTGTACAGCAGAGAGGCAGCACGCAGTAGGTCGCATCTAAACTGAGGACCTCGCCTGAATAATATTAATTAAACCCCCCTAACTAATTGCGTGTTACTTTTTGCTGTCAACCAATTATGTTTCACACTCTTGGGGAGGCGCACGATCCCCTGCTCACTGTGAAATTCCAGCTGTCATTGAATTTCAATAAGCATGTATTTAATTAACATACATAGGCCACTGGAGCATATCAATATTTATTCCTCTTACAGACAAGACAGCGGCGCGTTTGTTCTGCCCACAGTCGTCGGATGACGCCCGTCGTGTTGACACGCCACACGCGGGTGGAGGCATTTGATTGAGGACCCGTGATAATGTTTACCTTGCAGTTGCAGCCGTGAGCAGTGTGCTTTATGTGTGTGTTGCTTTTAAAGCGTCTGACATTGTGACATTGTAAATAGACCCCCCCCCCTCACGGTGTAGACTTACTGATTCAAATTGCTTCAGTGGCATGAATTTGGAGCCCCTCCGCCCCCGCCATCCGTTTGTCTTGTGCGGGTGTCCAGTGTTGTTCTTTTATCAAGCGCCGGGTGTTGACAGCACAACAGAAATCATCCATCATCTAGATTTACCCCCGCAACCCTAATATCCAGCAGACAGTCCAATGCCATAACTCCACAGGCGAGAAATGCATTTTGGAGGAAAGCGATGGTGGATGTGTGTGTGTATGCAGAAAATTTCCTGTGTGAGTGCTTGCGGTAGCAAGAAGCATGAAGATGGTGGGGGGGGTGGGGGGGTATAAGGGGGGGGGGGGGGGGGGGGGGGGGTATAATAGTGACAGAGTGAGCTAAACTCAAACTCTGGCTGCCATGCCACAGGCAACTGGCCGGATACCCACCCCGCCATTTCCTCCCTCCCTCGCTAGGTCAGCAGAAAAAGTGCACAAAACAGCATCAATTGATTCATCCATGATATGAGGAGGAAGAGAAGGCCTGTGTCTGTGCAGCATGCCTCCTCCTCCCCTCCCTTACTTTCATTCCAGCCTCTACCTGCTTCCTCGGAGTGGCTGTCACACATAATGAGGCCCGAGTTAGAGATGGAGACAACCAAGAAGCCAAGACAGCCAACGCGGCACAAACAACGGCCGCCCAGGCCCGGCGGACCGCGGTGGAAACGCTACATATTTTAGCATAACGCTCTGCTGGCTTTCCCCCTTCGCCGTCCCTTGCGCGAAGCACGCCGTAAGAGCGGTGTATTATTCAATGATGCGTCCACCGATCCGGGGGGGGGGGGGGGCCCCCCCCAAGCTCGCCAGGTCGCAACCGTGTCACATGTGTGCCAACTAATGATTCCCCCTGTAGGGAGAGGTTTGAGGCATTTGTGGAGGAGCCTTTCTTCCAGTGCAGGGCTCAGCGGGTCCCCACGCAAAGCACAGGCTGAACATTCAAGGGCTTTATTATTTGTTGGTGTGTTGGTTTGGCCCGCAGTATATACTGCATTGCAATGAGCACAAGTTGTTATCTCGGTGGAAGTAACCTCCAGAGCCGGAGGAGCAGTTTCTCATGAGTGATGCTCTGGGGTGAGCTCCCCGTGGGAGATAAGTTTCGTGGTGATAATGAGTTATTTATGCTGAATTCACATCTTTGGACGTATAGCCTCTACATGTCCATTGTGTTCATGGCCTCCTCTCTGTAAATGATTCTCATCACCGTACCTCGATAGATACGAATACACCTCGTGTTTGCATGTCTTAAGGTCTCAAATCGCGCTCCCTCAAAATGCCTAATGCCACCATGTTTTTTGAGATTTGCTGCTAAACAAGAAAAAAAAAAATGAATCGAATTGAACGCTCTCTTGGAAATATGGGGACACACGTAAATGTTTGAATCAATTTTGAAGGCTCAGATGGGATGGAAATGAATCGCTCTCCCGGCCCCGTGTCCAGGAGCCGTGTTTAGCTCCAGCCGGCTGTTGAGTCATTTCCCTTTTTAATTTCACATATAACCAGCTCAGTTGGTACAAGTTCAGGAAGGCCGGGCCGTCATGCAAAGCGAGCTAAAAGGTGTGCAAAGAGATAAGCACAGACTTCCCAGTGTCAAGACTCGGTTAGTCCAGGTAAATACATTGCATACTCCTCAATTTGATGCACGAGAGATGATAAAATGAGAGAAATATAGATATCTATTTTTTTTCTCCTTCACACCAGTGTGCCTCGGGGCTTTCAGAGTGGAGGATCCAGGCGGTTATTCCCCTCCTTCGCTCACTTTAGTCAGTAAGCCACAAATACATTTTAAGAGGTTTCATTTTCGTGACGTGAAGTGCGATCATGCCATCCTGAGATGAGCAGAGAGATCATAAAAGTGAAGTAATTACCAGAAACACTTGATTAGAATGTCACTTGGCTGACAAGGGCTAATTAGAGATGTCCCCTCTTGTCATCCTTGCACCGATGACAGTGGATAATGGCAGGGGACCCAAAACCCTTTTTGCTGAACTTTGCCAACATGGGAGCGCACAGATGAGCTGGCCTTCTTGCTAATTTGCGTCACTTAACTCATATTAAGTTTTTTAACAGAGCTTATATCATGCCTCATTCCCACAGCGGCTTTGTCTTTCCCTTGACCTCCACGTCTCTCTTGTCAAATTTGCTTCAGTGAACAATGAAGCCGCAGCTCAGTGGTGGCAAAGTCACTTCACATGTCTGTCCAAGGATACGGCGACTTTGGTGGCTCACCGAGTTCAGACGCGGCACCAGATAGAAACTCCGAGAAATCAAGTCTAAAACTAGAGTGGAGAGCACAGGCAGCACAAAATGTGAAGTGAGACTTCATTATGTCACTTAATTTTTCTTAATCATTGTGATTTCCTCTTTTCACGTCCTCCCACTGAGCTCTCCTCTGCTTTTTTTTTTTTCCCCCCCTGCGCTTTAGACTGTGTGTCCGTATGCTATTGTTTGTTTGTTTTTTCATTACCTCTGAATCACAGTGCTTATCTTGCCAGTTTCCTTTTTCACCCATTTATTTATATTTCTTTGTCCATATGGTATTTTTCCCTCCGTCCAATATCGCGGGTGTGCGTTTTTCCGATTGCACGGTATTGTCTAAATTCAGACCTGTTTGGAATCGAAAATATGAAAGAATATATTAGTGTAAAATCAGCATGTTATCTCCATGCCATTAACAGAATAAATACATGCGAAATGGAGATTATTTTCCATGAAAAGGGGGTGTGAAACCACCTCAATCAGAGGGGCTTAAGTGCAGAGGCTGCACTGACATATAATAAGACTTGACAATTAGAGGCTGCAGCCTATAGTCAGCAGTATGTAAATGAAACCCAAGAGATTCCTTTCAGCAGGTGCAGTGGACATGCAGGCATCGGCCTGTAATACACAGTGTTGGTGAACTAATCTAGCATTTGCAGTGTTTTTCCCCCTGCAATCAAGTTCAATGAGATAATGATTTAGAGCTGAAAGGACTAATAAATGAGCTGACCAGCAGAAAAGCAATTTGAAGCGGTTTCATTTATAATTTGAGCTAAAGGATAGAAGAAATCACGAGTTGCCGCTTCAGAATTGTGCATACATGCAGGTTTTCCTTTGCTTTTGTAGAATTTCAACATTTCAAGGGTTTTTGGATTGTGCAATGGACAAAAAAAAGATTTCTGCTGCCTGTGTTTGTTCTAGGTTCAAACTGTTGAAATGATGCGTCTTTTTTTTTTTTTATTAGTTTCTTAATTGGCAATCGGTAACTGCATCACCCAGACTAAAAGAGATTCAGCACGTTTGTGGTTGATTCGTTGTGTGTGTCTCTGTGGTGGTTTTGCATCCCTTTCATCTTCAAACATGTTGTGTATTTTGGCAGTGATTTGATGCACCTTTGTAGTTGTTAGACAGTTTGTGTCTCTTTGTAGTGATTTTGCGTGTGTCTTTGTAGCGAGTTGATTGAAATGTTAACCACCGAGGCCCCCTGATCCGTTGGTCTCCACTCACTCATCTTTTACAGCTAAGACTGTAATGATCATATTAATAATAGTCACTCATTACCTTTCTTTAAAATAATCATAATAATCGTGTGTGGGAACAACAAAGGCTCTATGGGGCCTTTTTCGTCTGCTTCCATTCAGAGAAAATAATAATGGTGGTGGGGCATGTTTATCAGCAGGACGGCGTTGTCTTTGGCAGAGCAGCGTCGCTCTGTAAATTGGCAAAGTATTGTGGTGAGGAGACTCAGGCTGAGGGGAGCTGTGGAGTATGAAGGGCAATGGAATTAGATCAATTACAGCAGCAAATGGTGATGTGTTGCCACCTCCCAAACACAGCAGTCAAGGTGAAGACTGTCGGCTTTGTCTCAGGCAGAGTCTTCCAATTCTTGCCGAGTTACCATCCATCATATACACTTTTCCAGTGGTGTGTCGGAACGGCAAACTACTACTGTGTGGGGGCCTCTCTTGAACGGCCTCAGTCCAATCCACGGAATGGCACGCCGGCAAAAGAAACAAGTTGTATTATGTCCTGAGTTCTGGAAGTAGCTTTGCATAGTTTACAAAAATGACCATAATCATTTCTTTGAGTCAAATTTGCATTCGGATGTGTTGGAGGAAATGTAAAATACAATATTTTTGGAGCTGGAGGTTTAAAAAAAAAAAAGAACATTTTTAGGATGATACTTTAACATATACATAATGTATGTGAAGCAATATTCCAGTGTCAATAGCCCGTTGTATGCCATTTAACATATTATTTGCTCTCGGCCCGATTTTATAATCAGAATATTTTCCCTAATGAGGCTGTCTGAAAGAATTGCACGAAAATTGCCTCGCTGTTTGTGAGATTCCGGGATACTTTGTTATTGGAGTCATCCTCATGGACATTTTAGGTGACAACAGCATCTGTTCCCAGTGTCTCAGCGTGGCTCCACGTATCACGGAACAGCAACAAGCCTGTAGTAACACAAAGGAGTTAGTGAACTATTGCGCACCGAACAGCAGAACAATTAATTACAGCCAGGGTGGTATGATGTGTGAATGAAATAAATTTCCCGTCAAATTATCTTGGGACACATCAAGCAAGTCAACTGCAGAGAGGAGCGCTCGGCATCAGTAGGCAAGGGGAGCAAGTTGTCGCTTTGAATAATTGCAGCAGTGTTGACTGAATTCAAAGGAGAATATCAACAAAAAGCACTTTACTTCAATTGTTAGACAGTAAGTGGTGGTGAGACTTCTGTGCTTTCCGCACGTAATTAAAAAAACATTGAAATGAAGACATGTCACACCAGGATGATCAGCTTTAGTTATGTTTTGCATGTTTCATGTGTGAAAATGGGAGTCGGAGCATGACAACTGAGTCCAAAACAAAGTAGGATGGAAAAAATGACACGACATGCAGGTTGTCGCTATTCTTCTACCTCAAATGCGGCCAAGCAAAAAAGAGAACGGGGCGTTTCCTTCTGCAGACGGGGCCCACAGGGCCTATCTAAATAGCGTTTTCACATGACATGCATGGGGATTTATCCCCAGGGAAGAGGTAGCTGGCAGTTCAGTGGACCAACCATAAAGCAATCGCTGGAGCTGTGCAAAAAAAAAAAAAAAAATGAAAGAACTGTGCAAGACATGTAAATTGATTTACTCACAGTGCATGTTTACATCAAGCTACTAAAAATATCCACCAAATAGAGGTGGAGCTTGCATTTATTTATTTTTTTATCAGGTTGCTTTAATGTCACAGGATTTTATTGGATATTCACAACTGGCGGTTTATTGGCAAGAAATGTGTGTATATTTACTTTATCACGCTGAGGTCTGTTGTCATGAGGGAATCAATCAAGTGTTGCCCTGCAGTTCTTCAAAGTCACCATGGCTGACCTAGATGCAGTCACTCTTCCCCAGAGATTCAATTTACTACAAATGCAGTTAAGTAAACAGGGGCTGACTATTTGTAACCAGAGCAAGTGAAGATTGCGGAGTTGGCGGCGCTCTGACCGTACGTCTCGTGCGGATGCGTGTTGTTGAGGCAGACGAGTTGGACAGATGCGCTTGGCACAAAATGGAAAAGGTTTATACACATGTTTTGATTGAATTAATAAAGAGCTTGATTTGGAGAAAAAATAATAATAAGCAGGGAAAAACGGTTAATGGGGGGCACGTTTGGCTCAATTTGACGTGTCTTTTATGCCGATTTTGAAACGCTCTTTCATGTAGAAACCATCAAGAGAAAGGTTGGAAAGGATTCAGTGGCTCGCATTCCCCACCCGTCCCTCATCGCTAACTTTTCCCAGCCACCCTTCTCATCTTTTGCAAACCCACTTTCAGCAAGTTTTACCTTTTTAAGCTTGCGGGCGTAAACACTAATTGAAAATAATGTTATTATCATATTAAAGGATTGTGGAATTGCTCTCATGTTGAGGATTGACAAATCTTTGACCTTATCAACAGCTGCAACAAAAACATTGCTTTTCATCTTCATCACGTCCCCTTTTCAGTGAAGATGAAGAGCAATCATTTTTGGCCAAGTTTGCTGAGCCACAACTCCTGGCGAGAAGAGTCGTTATGAGATGAAGGGTCCATTTTAGTCATGATCCTCCCCCCAAGTGTGAGGTCTAAATGCTGAATACATTTTATGCAAGCGGCACCCCTTTCTTTGTCGCCGTTTCCTTTTGGGGATGCATACCTGGTCATAAATCCTGCTTGGCATGTAGATGCGGATTTGCTGAGGGTTCGCAGGGAGCTGTGAGCTGCTGATTCTCTAGGTAAGACAACATATTGCCTGGAGCTGTTCGCCGTGCCAACAATCAATTGACACGGCCGCTGCAGAAGGTGCCACCAGGGATTGCCCCTTCCGCTGGCACAGCAGGAGCAGGTGTTATGTTATGTCAGCCCTCGCCTCGCCTTAAAAAAAACACTCTCGGGTAGATCAACACTACATCTTCCTCCAAAAAAAAAAAACTCTCCTTCCCTGTCGGCCTGTCAGAGGGCAAAAGGTAGAAAATTGAGAGACCTGTTTGTTTTGTGACACCGCTTTCCCAGATATGGAGCGAAGGAGCACATAATACCAAGTGATGCTTGTCTGACACGCCGTTGTCTGTCTGTCGTTGATAAAAGTTGGGGACCGCAGTTATTTAAATGTGGAGCGGGGATGTTTTTCTTTCTTTCTATCAGGATAACTGTCTGATCGGGATTTGCTGGTTGGAATGGCATGAAAACAAATCTTGAGGGGCTTGGGCTGCTCATGAATTACAGCGACACATTTCTACACATTTTTTTTTTTTTCTGAGACGCCACAGATCATACCCTAATCCCTCTGTGCCGTCTATGCAAATCACATGTCGCCGTGCGGATATCCATTCTCCTGCGTGGCTCGGGCTGGACATGAAGCTCTCGTTGTTGTTTACATCGGTACTGACTCAGAGGACTATCGGGTTTGTGCAGCGATGTTGTGTGGGAGTTGACATACAGTAACAAAGCCATCTGAGTAAACGGCTCCGATTTAAATATACTGTATCTTGCTGGGTGAAACCGATGCTCCCTTCACTCCCTGTGTGTGTGTGTGCGTGTGTACTGCAGACATAATCAAAGACAGGAAATGACCAGAGAAATGATGTTGTTAAGGGCACAAATGGCAGCACTGGGCAAGTTGTATTATTGCGTGTGTTTACAGGCACACGCGTGTGCGGGCGATGCACCCCGCTTTATATTCTGAAAATCCTCACCGTGTTGTCAATTCAGATAAACCGCACTGAAGGCTCCAACATGTATATAAGCTGTGGCAGTATAAAAGATGAAATGAAGGAACGAATCAACAAAATCACATTTGACAACTTTTGTTCTCCCCCCCCCCCCCCAGAGGGGAATGGGACGGGGCCTTTAAAGAAAAATGAAATGGATAAAAATACAGATGTTCATTTCCTTGGAGGAATTAAGGCCTCACAACTTTTCCCTCTTTCAAGTCAAATGCAATCTATTTCCACTTTGATGCAATTCACTTGCGTTGAGGTAATCCAGAATGTAAACTGATCCATGTCCCTGTATTGCATTATCTCAGCCTGTGTCTTACTGAATATAAAATGCTGTGAAAGGGAGTGATCGCACAATAATTTAGCCCGGCGTTTTCCATTTTCTTTTTATCCCCACTCCATTTTCCCAGCCAGGAATAGATTGTGTGCTTTTCGGCTGGACACGAGACAAATAGTATTATAAATATGGCAAACATGTCCAGGATGCAGTAATAATGTGCTGTTTGCTGGTTGTAATATGACCAGAATTTCTTGCTCTCTTATTGCGATGACTGGAGGATGCGGCTGCATACTATGACCTCAAATGGTAAAGATACAAAAAAAAATGATAATAATTTACAACATTTATGGAATCCATCTTAGGCTTTTAAAACATGTCATTTTCAGCACAAATCCTTGATTTGACGCAGAGATTCCTGCTTAATTTTTTTTCTCCAAATAGCACCATGTGTGTAGCTTCTTCCTGTCCTCAGGAAGAAAGTATCTACATAGTTCTCCTGCCTCTTAGGTGTAAAAAAAAAAAAGAGTTGATACCTCCAGCAGAGTAGTCCTTCCTGCTCACATATGAATAAAAATAACAAACCCAAGATGCCTTCGTTATTGTCACATTCTGAATGTGTCAAGCATGCATCCGTTTCATAAGTGCAACCTGTTATTAATGTTTAATTCAAAACACGTCATACAAGATTCATATGCTCCATCTTAATCTCCACATTTGCATACTCTTGAGATTTTAACCAAACAGAGCAGGAAAAATGTCATTGCCTCCCACATTGCGTTTAACTGTGATCGAGGTACACATGTCTGTCTTTATTGTCGAATGACTTTCTGACCTCGTAGAGACTCGAGGATGGTACCGTTGGTTGTGGAACGGTCACTATAGGTTGGACGTTGCCAATTTCCAGGTCTCTAGGACCTTCCTATCAAAAGTTATTAGCAGAAAACGTTATTTTTTGTTTTTTCTAAAACCCCAACCCTAACCTTATCCCTAACCCTAAACCCTAACCCTAACCCCAACCCCAACCCTAAACCTAAACCTAAACCTAAACCCTACCCTCACCCTCACCCTAAACCTTTAATCAAGAACGATTTCAAATGTATTATTTTAAATGAAATAAACAATGAACAATGCCAGAAGTGTGCGATTGTACTGACTTGATTGCTTTGTGCAGTCTAGGAGTTGTGGAGCATTTGTAGATAAAAGTAAAACATTTTCCTTTACGGTGCATCTCTGATTTGCTGTAAATGTAAGTGATGTTTATTTCATTCGAAAATGAGTTATTGGCATATTTTCAAATCTCAGCTTTCCCATTCCCCTGTTTGCAGCTCCGCTCCGGCAGCTCAGCGATCAATCACTGGCAGCTCTCCTCCTTCCTCTCCCCCTATGGTGTGTGTGAGTCAGCCCAGATTTTCAAGAATTAGAAACTCACATTATGTCGGTGGCTTACACAAAAAAATGTTTACTTTGCTTCGTCTAAAATACACAAAGTGGTCGACTTAATGTGGAAAAAACATCCATAAAAAGCCGTGGCTGCAGTTTGAAGCGTGTATCTGTGGATCATAATAAGTTATGAAGAGAGATATGCATGCTGAAAGTTGAATTTACATTTGATTATTTCATATGCATGGCTTAAAAGAAGTAATATGAGATGCCTGCTCCTAGCAGGGGGAAAGTGATGAAAAATGATGCAAAGATTGAGATGATTTTTTCTTGATTCTACAGCCCATTAGGGGATTTCTCTTGGCAGGCTGGGGAAAAGCTGGGCTTTAGATCTAATAGGAACGTCCCAAGTCTAATACCCGCTTGGTCAGAAACTGCTGAATAGGAGTGAACATTATTTGTAAGACTGCGTCCTCCTCACCCACTTCGCACTTTCACGACTTCAGAGTGGTCAGCAGTTTCCGTTCGAGTGTGTCAAATTTGAATGAGGACATTATTTTGTCTGAGCCCGCTACTTTCTTTTCCAAAGGCCACCGCGGCAGCTTTAATGCTTCATTAGGCGTCAGGGTGAATTCTCAAAGGATAATACTCTTATTATGGTCTGTTGGGATTGGCGGGCGGCATAGATTAGATTTATAACTGTCCACACTTGTCCAGGCGCTGGTCTGGACGTCACAGTTGATGCGCAAGAAATGAGACGTGTCTTTGTTAGAGGATAAAGGAGGAAGAAAAAAATTATTTTTTAACATAATACTATCATTTTAGCCAAAGTCATGAATCCCCAACCATGGCAGCATATTGCCTTTTTTTTATCTGAATGCAGACGTTTCTCAGTATTATTGTCTTTTCAATGCTTTAAAACACAAGTTGCAGCATCATTTCAATTGGGTTGAAAGGTGTTAGAAATCACAAATATATTCATGCTCACTCTTCACCGGCTCTGGTGTATCTTTAAAAAAAATTAAAGGTCATTTAGCATCTAATGGATAACCCATCACCGTTTAGCCTTGCACCATCATTCCTTTTGGGCAGTGGCCTTTAATAATAGCTTTTAGTTGATTCTTAAAGCCAGAAGTTCATCATGGCAAATATGTTTAATGTCCCCACCATCATTTGGAAGATAGCCGTGGTTCTGCATCTTTGAAAATAGTTTATTAGTTTATTGATAATTTCGCTTTTTTTCGGCAAAGTAAGGCTATGAGAGAAAACCTTAGTGTTTAGGAGAAATAATTTGGAAGTTGGTTTGAGGGGCGATTTAGGCTTTGGGAGAGAAAGCCTTTTTTTTTTTTTTAAAGAAGCATAATCCTGAGTGAAGATCTGCCAGTGCGCCTGAGAAGGGCATCGCAAGGACGGAGAGGCGGGCGCCGGCGGTGAGGTCGATCTTCAAACAAACGCCTTCACCGGTGAGGGGATTAAGCCTTGGGCTTTGAGAGGGAGAGTGGGATTGAATTGAGCAGGTCTGCTGAAAATACAGCAGAACCAACATTTTCCTGAGTGCTCCACACGCTTCAGATTGAATGCGGTGTACGTTGGAGGAAAAAACTAAAGAAAAACCCAGTGCTCTTTCATGGAAGTTAGCAAAATGGCCTATCATTCTATTGAGGTGGAAATATGTGCCTCAAGTACTTCAGCGTGGAGAATCTCCAAGGCCTCGTAAATGCATCGTATTGAAGAATTGCAGTGCATCAATGGATTTCATCCTGTGTCCGGCCCAGAACCGAAACCGGATCCAAACTTTTTTTTAACAGAATATACACGGTGCAGAAAAATGGCTTTGGTTGTTGGAAATTGTGACATAAGTTATAATAATAATAATAATATAATATTAAATATTGAGTTCTATTTTTGGTGGTTCTTTTATTAATAGTCAGTTATCATACAGCTTACTGTTTGCTGTGCATTTTGGAATGTCGAGCCCCTTACATTTCAGGATTGATAGACAAGTAAGGAATCATTGCCATTTTTTTTTAACAGCAGCAGATATATTGATGTCAAAAATGTATTTGAGGATGTCAGATGGCCTTGTTTTTTTTTACCGCTCTCATCCCAGAGACCAGATTTACACCTATACTCACTTTTTTTTCCCCCACTGCACGCTGAGGAACCTTAGTACAATGCAATGTTGTGGGGGGGAAGAACAATTGAAAGAACAAGCTTCCCTGGGAGACTAATAATATCACGGCTCCGGAGTGCTTGCTCTCTGTGATGAGGCCCAACACAAGGCTTGACAGGAGAAGATGATGCGTTGTTCTCTGCTGGGATAACGGCACAGGTGCCCCTCAGATATGAAGTGTACGTAAACCACAGGTTTTTGTGGATCCTCGAGGGTCCGCGGGGGGAGGAGAGAACTCGTAGAGCGAGGGGGGGAAAATGAGTGACACCATGGAGCCAGCGGGGCCGCCGAGAGCCTCAAGTGTCATGTGTGCGCTCTGTCACTCGCTCATACACATACAAACAGGAAAAAAAAAAAAAGGACTCACTTCAAAGCATGCGGAAATTCAAGACACACTTGAACTGAAGTGGAGCAAATTACTTCTTAAGTTGAATCCTTAACATTTCCATGAATATTTCATCGCCGAGCAAAAATCACTTACTTACTACAGATATTTAGATTATACTTTAATATCAACCCCAAGTCAGTCTGTTTTTTCATCGTTTCTTCAGAAATATTCTAGTATTAAGTTATTCATGAAGGAAAATTATAAATTGGGCTAATGTCACAGATTCATATTTAGTTTTATGTCGGCAACACTTAAAGTGTTCAGCACTACATGAAATATTTATCAGCAGTGTAGTATTATGGCTGAATGGACAGCAGCTCCCAAACCTGTACTGTTCTACTGAGAATAATATTTAATAAGTAGGAGTTAGTAATTTCTCTAAATAAAACAATTGATGAATTGCTTTAATATAACCCATACAGTGGCAATTCTTATGCAGTATATTACATTTGTGATATAGAAAAAAAGCATTTATCTTAATGGAAAACTTTATTGAATCCAAATGTTTAATCCGGCAATTGACCTGTGGCCATATTCGGCTGTTGTGTTAAAGAAACCAAAACATAGTTACATTTCATGAATGTTTCTCAGTGAAAGGCCCATTGTGTGTTGACGACAGCTGATGAAGTTGTACGGTGCTCTCTCCTCTTTTTAGCCATGGTGTTTACGATGCATCCTCTCCTGGTGCACAGTTGATGAGGACCATCAAGCACCCAGGTCCTTTTCTCAGGAGTTGCCTCTGAAAACCAGCGACACAACACCAGTAAACGCTGGGCTTGCAGCTGTTAAATAACACATCCAATATAATGCCTGTGTTGGTCTCTTCCTGCGGAGTGTGTTAGAAGGCGCTTGTCTGGTTACATGAGCCATAAACTTGACAAATAATACATTGAGGCGTTTTGTTCTGAGTTTGTTTTGGACTCTTTCTTCTCCCGAACGGTCCTAAAGCAGCCTCAATATATTTTTAATGGAGCCATATTTTTTGTATTTATGTTCACCACTGGATAACGTTGTAATTAATTATTTACCCGGCTGTAGGTGATAAAATGACACATGATTGTGCAGCAGTGTAGTCTGTTGTTCACCGCAGGTTTCTGAAGGGATTTGATGGAGAGTATAAAAGATATTTTCCGACATGTTGTTTCCCGTTTGACATCCTAGTTTGTTCAGGTATTGAGGTTCTTGTTGATGTCATCAAATGTGACCTTGGCTTTTAAATACTACACCAAATATGATTTATGTCCTCGGAGGACTTTTTTAAATCTCCTCTGACTTTTCAGATTCTACCGGTTGTAATAACGTGGGGGCACCATCCGCTGTGACAGTGCACAGGTGTAGATGATGAGGTCTCATCCCCGCATGATAGAGATTTTTTTTTTTTTTTTGTCACGATAATCATTTTTGAATTTGCAGCGAAAGAGATGGTTGGTGCCAAATACATAGAAATAGCATTGTTAAAGTGCCCAGAGAGGTTGTAAGTCACAATATGCACATGATGTCAATCTGAGATGTCATACTTTAGAGCAAATACAATAAATATGCTAATAGATTTAGATGGCATTTGTCCTCCACGCAAACATATGGTCTTGTGCTTTATTTGCTAATGTTGTGTCTGGGAAGATTTTAGGATGAGAAAGGGCAAGAAAATCAAAAGTGGGAGCTCTGGCTTATTGGCGTCTACAAATCTTGCAACTTGTAAATTGGGAGGCATGGGAAAACCCTTGGCAATACATTAGAAGAATGTTCAAAGCTGAAGCATTGCATCGATTTGACCTGTGTGGGCCCTGCAAGCATGTGCCATTAGCGTATTCTCAGATGCTGTTCTCACACTTGTTTGTGTACACCAGGCCCGGCGATAATAGCCCTGGATCACAGATTTAGGATTTTGCAACTATCTGTTTACCAGATAGCAGGGACACACTAACCTGTCCTTGGGCATTCATACCAGCATTTATTCTGCCGTTGTGCTGCTATATTTTCCTCATTTTCCCTCGGTGAAATGTGCACCGTGCCTATCGACAACAATTAAACCATGAGCAGATTTGTTTGAAAGTTTTCAGCTGGCCGTTTCTTGCACACACCTAAAAGCGGCTTTACTTGCGTGCGTAATAATGTTTGAATTATTATAACAACTACAATATTTTATGTTTTGCTCTACTGCATAGATCTGTTGGCCTTAATTAGGCTTTTGTTTCGTAAATTGGGATTTTATGCCGAGAAATAAGAAAAAAATAACTTGTCCGGGTTATGTTTATAGCCAAGGCGGCTGACCGCTCCTGAGTGTAAAGCATCACTAACGATATTTCAAAGTACCCCAGTCTGATAGAAAACTCCTTGGTTTATACACCTGCTGCTAGAGTTTGATTTATAAGATAATTGCCTTTTAATGGGCATAAAAAAGGGAATACAGGAGCACATCCTGTGAGACCATATATATATAGTCTGATAAAGTGAGCTTATTGGATATTTTTATGGGAAACCCGCTGGCAGTGTGTGCTTGGCTCTCCGCACTCTGCTGGTTTCCGAGTGGGATAACAAGGTAAAAACTGTGCGGCGGAGAGCGGCCGTGCAGCAAAAAACCTGCATGACTACGAGTTGTAGGATTAGCTCTTAATATTTCCCTTTCGTCCTCATTACGCTTACATGACGCTTCCTCGATAAACAAGCGGCTTGCTTCAGACAGTGCTTCAGATGTTTGTCTTGGCCACTGGCTAGCAGGCCATTTCCAAAGCAGTTGGCGTCCATCAACATTCCAACAATGTGTCTTGGCACCGAGAAGCCATTTGCAACTATTTCAGAGCGGGCGAAAAAAAACAAAAACAAAACAAACAACAGAAAATAGAAAAAGCAAGCCGTCTGCTGGTTTCATTCTGTTCTCGTTCTGAGCATCTGGAGTTCCTCTTTGAGGAAACTCTAAAACAAATAGACTGCAAGGGCCAGAGTTTCAGCAGGTCTCAGAGAAAGCCGTTCTTTTTCTCGTATTTCTTCCCCACCTCAGAGTATACTTTGTCCAAAGCTCTCCCCCTTGCATCATGTAGAAAATAATTAAAAATTGTAAAAATAGGGATTTTTTTTCCCCCTTGAATCATTACGGCATATGAGGCTTGCAGCATCTCTTAAAACTATCACTTATTGGCAATGCTAATGTGACCCCAAGTGATGTTTATAATATAATAAAATAACTTGAATAATGCACCTGTGCTCTCATCCTCCCACGCAGTCCCACTAAATTTTCCACAAGAAGCTCAGTAAAAAAAGTAGTGTTTTCAACAAAGTTCCATTTGAGAAAAAAAACATCTTTGCATCAAAAATAGAATAAATAAAAATAAATCACTGAAAAAAGATTAGGTGAGGAGCGCATTGCCATGCCAGGTCGTGTCACCTTGCAGTAATGCTCAAGAAGCATTTTAAAATCGACTTCCACTTAGGCTCCCTGGCGAGATAACAAAAAAAGCAGTTTTCTCCCTCTAATTTTCAACGTTACAATTGCTTGTTTTTTTTTCTCATTCTGACTCCCTGCTTATCACCTAAAACCAATCACAGGGTGGCCTGATAAAAAAAGATATAATTAGAAAATACTTTAAAAAAAAAACGCTTCTACTTGGAGTGCAAAATAACTACTGAGGGAACTTTTTGGGACGAGGGCAGCGTGTCGCCCGTTTGGTGTGCCTGAGATCAAACTGGGCCAAATCAGCACACCTTCCAGCTGTGGTGCTGCCTGGAGCCAGATGTGTTGTATTCCTGTGCCATATTCAGTTAAAATAGGAGCTTTTGTAGGGAATGCATTCGTTCCATTTCTTTGTTCCTGGTTGCTTGGCACTCGTGTTTTGTGCAAAGCGTCCACACACAGATGTTGGATGTAGGGACATTTACTCAAGTTGAACAGTATGTGTTGGTTGATTGTTCAAATCCAGGGCTGAAATGTGTGACTAATTTATACTCGGAAATGGCATGAATGGTATTTAAAGCAGCTTTGATCTAATGAAAATCTGTAGTTGTATTTGTATGTGTCAGTTGTGGTGGTAAGACCCCTGAGATTGAACTTTATGGCCCTTTTGATGGGTATGATCCTAAATGACCCTTTCGGTGTAAACGTGCTCTATTTTACGCTGGTTTTGGTAGTCATCAACACTTTCCTATGACTACAGGATATAGCTAATCTACGTGTCAGGTTACAAATCCAGCGTGTCCCTCTGACCTCCTGACTATTACTCCGAAACCCCTCCACATAATAAATAAGTCGCATCCGTAGATTTGAGTATGGAAATAGGCGAGCGGAGGCCGACGGTGGCTCGCTGCCAAGTGAAATAGGCTGTACCGTGCTTAAGCGTGATGGATGGGTGGCACGAGCCGGGAATAATAACCCTGGAGTGGACCAGACCCCTGCTCAAAGAACAAGCTTATACATCATGATACTGCAGACATGCAGCTAGTGCCACTTTCTACAGAGGTACCACTTTCTACATCCACAAACGTGATGGATGGAGACAAACGAGTTATTTATGGAGTCAGCAAAGCTCCTGGAGGTTGTTTGTTGTCGGACCCACACATCTGTTGGCTGAAGGGCAAAGAGGTCGGACAGAGGAGACCTGGGTATTCGACCGATACCCGGTCAGTGGCTTACGCATTTTAAATGAAAAACAAACAAAAAAAAATATATATACAGTATCTATAAAGCAATGCAAAAGTATTTGCCAGATGCCTAGTAATCTTCAAAATACATGTTTCTTCTTTGCACAAAGTACACACAACACATTCATACCTCTAGGCTACTGAACTGCACCTTTTGCAAAGAGAGACTATCTGTGCATTTCTGTTGAACCGGCCGATGTTGAAATTGTCCACTTATCCAATTGCGAGTGTTATTTGATCCCGAACACTGATATTTTTTTTCCGAGCTGATAGCAGTGGAAATTGTTGTGGTCTTGTGTGACAGTAGGTGATCTAATTATAGGTTTGACAAACTATGCTCCGATGATGCACAATTACACAGCACTCACAGGCAGTTTGTGCAGAAGTTGGGGAAATAAGTGCATTATTCTTTCCGACTCACACTGGCTGGACGAGATTTTATCTGTGGCCCTGTTACACTGCCAGGACACAGGCCTCTGAGAGGCTGCCCGCTTATTCGCGCGATCCACTCCTCCATTATGTAAATATCACCCTCCAGATGTAGCCGTCTGAATACACCTATCTGTCGGAGGGGGAACAAGCTGTTGACACAAACAGTGATGTGCTTTATCAAGCTCGGGTACAACTCCAGAGCTTTGCCGTCTGACTGATTTGTTGAGCTAATGAGTGTATATTAATATGCCTGATTAATGCAATTGATGGGTCACGCTTCAGCTCCTCGTTGTGATAGTTGTGTGAGCGATATGAGGCTCATGCCTTGGCATTCACTGGGTGTAATCTATCATCCTCCACCGAGGATCATTTGTGTCGTATTTAGGCAACATCACATTCTTATGCTTCACTTTGAAATTTTGAAATTGCACCTCCCCATCATATTCCCATTATGGATTGTTTTTTGTCAAATTTTCCAAATCGCATATAACCATGTTAATGCTGAGCTCACAGAGGGAAGACTCAACCTGCGGCATGTTTATAGGTGCCCCCCCCCCCCCCCCCCCCCCCCCCCACCCCCCCCCCCCCCCCCCGCCCCAACTTCCACATTTCATTAAATGTGTGTCTGTGTTACTAATTTGCAGCACAAACAATTCACCGGCATTACGTTTGAAGTGAGGAGGAAAATCTCCGGTTGGGTTTAAATCTCCTCGCTCAGTGAACCTTTTGTTTTGCGAATCATTTCCACACCAGAGAAGGTGCGCTGAGAAGTCTAATCTCATAAGCGGCTTAATTTTTAGATACCGTGACTTCATTACATTCTCTGTTGTTCGTAGACTGTATTCTCCTGAAAACTGCCACTTGCTGGGTCAGCTGGAAGACAGGTGGTATTAAAAAAAAACATGGTAGGAAAGCCTTTCTTTCGAAGACAAAGCCAGGTGTGCGCAGCATACTCCAGAGGCCCGTGGTATATTAAAAGTTTGACCAGGACTTGTAATAAAAAAAAAAGAAAAACTTTGGCTCCCACCGTGCATTTTAGCAGCGGCTGAGAGTATTGATTTGATCTTTTGTTTGGTCCATCCACCCACCTGTTACACTTCTAGCAGGGGAATCCTCCCCCCAACAACCAACACAGGTGCCCAGAGAATAGTGGTGCTTTTGCACTGCTAAAAACAATCTCTCTTTTATATATATAATTACAATTTACACATGCCCATATAGTCATCTGCATTACATGCCATTCAAATCCTAATTGTATTCCTTTGTAAAGCTATTTTCACGAATGGATGAAATCACTGCCCTTTCTGGGAGTCTTACCCCAGCCAACCGCCCTCAATGCAGTCGCTCATGCCACTGAGCTGTCAGTTGATGGAAGACTAGTTCAGAGTTTTGAAAGGCGTGCTCGCACATCTTCCACTTTCATTTGCTGCAATGGCAAAGGTCATCACTTAGACAAATATAGCCCGCGCTACTGCGGCTCGTTTTCCGGCGAGGCCTCCCTCACACGTCAAGTCCCACAGAGTTAGTGAAGCCACTCAAACATGATGTAAGGAGATTCCAAGATGCATAATTGAGCAGTTTGCACCTGACTTGATGGCTGGAAATCTGCTTCATTAATCAGCTCCCACGGAGTCATGCAGACACGTGGAGGAGAGGTTTGAGCCGGCAGGGGATGCTCCTGAATCCAAAGCTCAGGGGCAGCAGTTGTGACACTAACAATGCGGGACAGCATGCAGGATTCACTTCATTTCATTGTGCCCGTGTTACGGACCTTGAGGCTAAAGCACATGTCTATTCATTTTCAGAATGTATTTAAAAATGCTGTGATTAATTGAGCTTGTAGGTCCATTGTGACTTTGCACCTCTGGTGCCGCCTACATTCGCCAGTGGTTTGTTATTCCAGTTGTCAATGTCTGTAATATGATTCATGTAATATCGACATCGGATAGATAGTTCATTACTGCAATTCCAAGAGCCTGATGAGCAGTTAACCAGTCCAGGCAATGACAAATCTATATTTATCTATGGATTCAATTGAGTGACACGCAGGCTCTGCTGCTGACTCCTGCTTAACTTTGATTTATGAATGGAATAAAGGTCAAATTATCTGCAGAATCATTTTGAGATTGTTATTGAACCTCACAAAGGATGCGACTTCAAATATTTGAGCCAGAGCGGGAACACGTCCCTCAGAGTAGCACATCAGCGTGGACGTCGTGTCAGGACCGCAGCCACGTGTTTCCCTGTGAGGCGCAGCGCCGAGGTTAACGAAGCCAGGTATTCGGTGCGTGCCAGTGAGCGCCTGTTGCCATGGAAGCCGCTGTGTGCTTGTGGAAATATTCCCCTGAAATTCACCCATTAGGAGGAGCCAATGATGGGCAGACTCGGTGCCGTTTCTGAGTTTGTGTAAGAAGGTGTTTTCTTCCTTCCAAGATGAAGAAGCACACTCATTTTGAAAGTGGGTCAGTATTCACCGTGAAATCTACTGTTACACAAATGGAAAGTAACACAAGTGCCTCAGAATAGTGTGCTTTCTTGTCTTGTGTTTTCGGGGCACTGCAGGATATTTAGCCACATTTGTCAGTATATACCATATGATGTACCATGGGTATATTTTTAGATGCTGTCTGTTTAGATGTTGGGTTTTGAGGTGATAAAAGGAGAATTTGTAGCTTGGAGATTTTTTTTCACACTGTGGCCATGGCACTGAAGTATGTAGCGCATTAACTTTAAATTATACATTTGAGGGAAAACTCACCATTTGGTTTGGTGGTTAAACCGTTAGCTCTCTGTCATCCCTGACAACAACACACCGCTCCCTCTTCTTTACATAAAGTCTGTTTTCCTGTGGGAACCTTTATCCCCACACTTCAGTTGCGATTTATAATTTGGATCACAGAAGACGAGATGTCGAGAAACAGAATAGAGAGACAACAGAGGAAGGAGTGGGGGTGTTTAAAGTCAGATAATCCATTTCAAAGCTTCCCGCATTTACTTTAAATTATACATTTGAGGGAAAACTCACCATTTGGTTTGGTGGTTAAACCGTAAGCTCTCTGTCATCCCCGACAACAACACACCGCTCCCTCTTCTTTACATAAAGTCTGTTTTCCTGTGGGAACCTTTATCCCCACACTTCAGTTGCGATTTATAATTTGGATCACAGAAGACGAGATGTCGAGAAACAGAATAGAGAGACAACAGAGGAAGGAGTGGGGGTGTTTAAAGTCAGATAATCCATTTCAAAGCTTCCCCATAGGGAGCTTGTGTTGTGTTGCGCTGCTTATTTGTTTTTGCCGAGAAAGAAGTTGCTTCCCACCCCTTGCGGGTCCTGCTATCGGCGTGTAGTGAAAATGACACTGACACTGAGCTTTTGATTTGGTAGAGGATGGAAGATAAATAAATAAATTGTGTAGAAGAGCGAACTTGGGGGGGGGGGGTTCCTAAGTGAATGTCCCTGGGGGGGGGGGGGGGGGGGGGGGGTCCTAAGTGAATGTCCCTGCGTAGAAATGGCCTGGCTGGCCCCGCAGAGTGGGCCATCTATCATTTGGGTCACTCTCATTGACAGCTGTTCTCTTTGGCCCCTATCGTGGAGAAAATGACCACTGCGTGTGCCGCACTACACGTCAAGTGTGCTTGATGACTTGAGGAAAAACAAAAAAAAAAAGGAAACTGTAATTGTCTGCATATCTCATTAGATCCTGGGCTTCAGTTATTGGGGATGTGTGTCATTTAATGGCATGCTGAGATTGGAAATGGAATTCTTTTGGCATAAAACGCCTTCATCTCGTACGCATCATTCATGCAGTTAACGACACATTTTTTAGATTTGCATAGCTACGGGAAGGAGTCTGAGCAAATTCATGACAAGCAGCGGCGAAGACGAGGAGCGGTTCGCACACAGTACCCTTACAAATACAGGAGATCTGTGAGGGAGGCTCTGTGGAGTCTTTTCATGCTGGCTCCATGCTGCCCGTCCAGTCATATCATATTATAGATCATATTATAGATACTTGTATCTAGTGTGAAGTCACTACCCCAGCTCTGAAGTATGCACTTCCATCTAGAGCACTGAAATCTGATGGTTTTGGTGGAATATTTGAAGAGCAAAATTAAGTGGACATACTCGATAAAAGAAAGGGGTTTATTAATTCCGCTTATTCTAATTTAGGCAATACGTATATTTAAAATAAGGCAAAAAAAAAATACACACAAAAGATTCACCTGCGGGCCAACAACCAGACAGCTTACATTTCCAATAAAACAGCACAGGGTTTGACTACCCCATCACCGGCAATCGATAATCGCATAAAGTGTGTCACTCTGGCCGTGGGCATCTGAGAGTTATCAACAAAATTATACACACACTTTACTTTGTGCTATTTTTTCCATTTTCACGTTCCACCTGAGGCCCCCCGAGTGGCTGCAAATGAGTCAAGAGCGAGGTGATTGCAGAGCTGTCACTTGATTTGGATTTGTAAATTGTCTCCTCACACCTGTCATTTCAGGTTCACTAACTTGTTTGGGGGAAAAAAGGGAAAAAATCCCAGTCAACGGTTGCATTGTACCCTCATTTGCCGTCAGCGTGTACAAGCTTGCTTTGTTCTGCTCCGCCAAAGACAACAATTTCATAAACAAAAACTCGTTCTTAGTGCGATACTTATATCATGTGAAGGCCACCTGCCATTTAGGCTGTCTGTGTTTTTTCATGGAAATATATAGAACACTGTTAAGTTTCGGCTATCTCCAAAAGAGCAATATATTGTAAGTTTTCCCGATTTCACAGCAGTTCTGCGTGGCCCTTCAGCTTCATATAGTTCTGGCAGATCTCAGGGGAAGCGCCACGCTCCCCCAGCGTCTGCACGCCCACCCAACATCTAGGAGGGACAACAAATCAAATGACACTTGCGAGGACAAGTGCCGTGCAAATGAAAGGGACACACAAAGGCCCGTTCTAGCAGACCTGTCAGAATCTACCAACAGAGGCTCTCTTCTTCATAAGCCTGCCTGAGATAAAGTTATTACTTTTTGGAAGGGTATTACAGTACCACCCCAAAGATATATATATATATATTTGTACTGAGCCCTCGGCCCACCAGGAGCTCTTTCCCTCATCTTTGAATGTCTCAAAAAGTCCTTCCTTTTGTTTCCTCTGAATCTGCCCTGTAGACATAACCACACCGTTTATCTGCTGGTAGGGTGGATCTTTTAGCAATTACCAACTGAAAATGTGATTCAAATCTGATTTTGATATAATATAAAATACATAAATGGAATATAAAATATATTATATAGAATCACAATCACAGTCTTTGCCAGTTGTCACCAGTTGTTCCAGCACCTGAAACTTTTTATAATTATTATAATTTTTTTTAAGTTTAAGTCAACCAAAAAGAACCCTTTTTAGTTTTGAATGAGTTTCCGCTAATGCAATACATAAGCTCCTAGTTAGGTACAAATTGATGTTAGCAATGACACGAGCAAGTTGGAACAAATAGCCTGATCATAATCATTGCAGAAAAAGGACCCCGCAACATCAGCAGGGCTGAAAAAAACCCCAACTTAAAGCGAGGTGAACGTCCTGGCGTGATATTCAATATTAGTGTGACAGCTGCACACTTGTTCAAACGGAAACTTTTTTTCTCACTCCCCCTCTAAATTCTCCAGAGTGATTTACACTCAGGAATTGAGGAGGCCTGTCCTGGCCCTGAGGGCCCACGCTACCTGGGAACTAATGAAAATGAAACATTTGTTCTTCAGGGCTTCTCGCAGGCACGCGGCCCAGTCTTCTGGTAGGCTCACGCTACAGACAGCTCCTTTGATAGATTGGCGGGCGGGGGTGGGGGCAGAGCTAACTTTAGCCCTTAATGGTTTGAAATATGCTTGCGTTACACTTTTTTCCGCTGTGGGGCCAAATGATATCCCCCTCTCGTGGTGATTTATCAGGCCCGTTCACAATCTTCTCGTCAGGGATAAATTGGCTCCTGCCTCGTGTAATGCCCTTGATGGATAATCGTCTCATTTTTCTTGATTATTTTATCTATGTGGCTGTAGCTTAAAAAAAACGAAATGGATATCACAAACATTACGGCGCAGCCATTCTAGTCTGAGATTCTGCGTGGAAGATAATAATGTTCAGTGATTATGACACTTCAGAAGCCAAATTAAGCAGCAGCTTCACACTGGCTCCGGAGCAATTTGGCCTTTTGACCCCCAAGGACTTGCGATGATCAAATTTAGTTTCAGTGGGGATTTATAGGGACGGATTTCATCACATCTCGGATTTAATTCCTCCTATGGCCTGTTTTGGATTCAGCGGCAGTATCGTGTCATGTCTCTGAATATTTCATTTAGCTGCTGCTGTTAGATTGTTTAGCGACACTAAACTCAACATTTCATGTCATTTTAAGTATTCTCTACTATATATGCTAGTATGCAGACTTGGAATAGTCGTTGTAGCTAACAAAAAAAGTGGGTCAAACGGAAATCACGGCTTTTCTGCAACCAATCGATTGTTTGCAGGGTAAATAAGGGGAAAAAAAACGACACAATAAACGGCATCAGCTGCAGTACACTGAGTGCACTCTACCTGGTGGCCCTATTTACCTCATGAATTATAAATAAATAAATAAAAGCCTTTTTCAAATCTGCCAATTTGTTCACGCTCGAAGCCCCGAGCATTAAACAGAGCGCTGACCGAGGATCCCAATGACGATGATGTCTCGTGTTGGCTGTTAATCTGTGATGCGCAAATGGATGTTGACTATGTTTGAATCCGGCGTTAAAAAAAAAAAAAAAAGACACTATTAGGTCTGCCGAGGTCGAAGCTACAAATAGGTGTGTCCCAGGTGGGCCAAAAATAACCAAAGATGTATCCTGGAGGGCTGTTGATGTACAGTAATGCAGTGGCACTTTAAACCTTCATCAACATTTTTCTCTAATGTATTTGATATAATAACCATAATCGCCATTTGAGCACCTAATACCTCTGTGTAGCTCTGTGGTGGTGACGTGCCTTTTCAAAAGGTGCATTTTCCCCCTGACCTCTCCTTGAAAAGCATCATTATGCTGCACCAGCAGAGGCATCCAGGAACTGAATATCAAAAATAATGGCTGTTGTATGAAAAAATGTTGAAAGTGACACGAGATTACTTCATTTGAAAAAGTCATAATGCATCGTCTTTCAGTTTAGACACACATAAATATCTTATTTCATGGTGTCTCTGTCTATTCCAGGGGGCCGCTTTGTCCTTTTTCTATATTTCTGTTTCGTCCCAGGCATATTCTTATTCAAAATAAGCAGTTTTATATTGACAGCTATTTCTATGTAAAGTGTGAAAGGGGGGCATCTTGTCATTGCTCCCGTACTTTGCTAGTTGCTGAAGCAGCCTTTCTCTCTCTCTCTCTCTCTCTCTCTCTCTCTCTCTCTCTCTGCTGGAATAGTCCACGACATCCTCTCAGTGGATGGACCGCTATACCTCACAATACATCCTCAGCCAAGGTTAAGTTCGGCAATGGAAGAAGAGAAGGGCTATAGCACTTTCTGGTAGTGACTTAATTTCAAAGTACGAATTTTCTCGCTTCTGTCATGTCATTTTTCCTTTTTTTTTTTTTTTATTCCATGACTGCCCCTGAAAACACTCAAGTCAGCTCTACATTCGCTCACTCATCGAGTTAATCGTTTTCCTCTGTGATATTTTAAATGGCTCTTGAGGTGCCTGTATCTGGCTGTATTCACTCAAAAGCCCTTCAATCCACTTCAAATAATCCGTACCATGTGTTTTTGTTTAGTTTTTTTGAAACAGGTGAAGAGTTAAACATGCTCCCATTACATTTTCTAATATTGCAATCCATCTTTATATCGTTTCAGCCATGCCGGTAAGCAGGAGGACATCCTCAGTGGTCACTGAACAGATGGGAGCCAGCTTAAGGTGCCAACCACCTGCCGCTGAGGAGGAGGGACATCCGGAGGGACTTTTTTCCTCGAAAGGTAAGAACATAAATCACTTCCTGCTTTACTGCTAACAGGTACGCATATCAACCCAAAATTCTGAAACAAAAACAAATGTGTATTTATAGTGTTTTTAGTTCCTCACATAGTGGCAACCTTAGATACTGTGATGTAAGGTATTGAGTGTGTAGCTCACTTTCGAAGGCACTCTCTGCGTTCTGCACCATTGCCTAAAAGCTTGAGAAGTAGCTACAGTATATGTAAAAGCTCTCTCAAACCCATCGGCTTTTGTATCCCATTGACTCGTCCAATGCTTCGTCATCTATATTTTACCTGACAGGAGTTTTTTTTTCTTTTTTGCTCTCTGTCTTTACATCCGTAGTTCATCAACATAAGCGTTTGAGTCTCTAACAAATCCTCCACTGAGTAAAGCCTCCGGTCTTATTCCCAGCTCCCGTGCTACAATTTGGTTCTCACCTCATCGACGGAGAAGAAATGTTTTGACCCTGATAACAGCTTTTCAGCCAGATAGAGCTAAATAATATCCGTTCATTAAATTTTCATAGTGCTTTTCCGGGGCCCCCATTTTGTCCGTTATCCTGTTTGTTTTTCCCCGGCAGTAAAAGGAGGTGCCCAGACGCAGCCGCGTTGATATATATTTGATCTTATTTTTCACCCTGCACGTCATGCCATTCACTGTGTGGTTTCAATTATGCATGCGCTTTTTTATCTATGAATGTATGGTGTTTGACTGTGCAGAAAGCACTCAGCCAGTTTTTTTCCTTTTTTTTTTTTTTTTTTATAGGGAACACAGTCAGGAGCTGACAGGGCTGCGTATTAGGTGTTTCAGAGCGGTCACGTTTTAGTCCACGGTTTGAAACGGTCTCTCGCCGTTTTACAGCGACAGTTTAGTGTATCCCCCCGCCGCCTCAGACATTTATTAGCGATAATATCCACAAGGAAACCAACAAATGTTCAAGGGGAGTATTCAAACATTAAAGCGGTCTTATCTCTGTTTTCAATCTCAGCTTTGTCTTTGTATGTGCAGGCATTCCTGTAAATGCGTGTGCACGCCTAGTGTGCGCAGTACATATGCGGTAGGCTGTGCACACTTTGGGGAGATTAGGAGCTAATGTTTCAGAAGAAGCATGAATATTTGCTGGAGGGAATGTGAACGTGGGGCGGGATACAGCATGTGAGAGAATGTCCAGGGTTAAAAGCAGCCATAGTGTCCACAGTTGCATTCAGGGACAGAGTGATGCAGGAAGGGTGGCAGCCCCCTTTTCTCCCGGAGCACTCCCATGTTTTATTCATCAGTGGTGGCAAAAGCAAGCAGTGTGTTTAACCCGACAACAACCGCCACAGAAATCTCAGTGTGCCTCTCCCTCGGCCGCCGACAAGCCAGAAACGGTTGTTTCAAAAATAATGTGCTGAGAAAATGTCTGACATTTGACTCACTTCTCTCAATAAGCCGCAGATGGCTGAGGTGACATCTGCTCCGGCGTACCCTGGAATACAGAATGAACAGAGATGAGAAAGAAAAAAGCCAAGTGCTGTGATTTATTTATTTTTTCTCCGAAATAACAATGTCCCTGATGACCTTAAAGGTAATAGATTTAGGCTTTATTCGGCCAAGAATTTGATTTAATTATTGTCAAGATTGCAGGAGATGCAAAGTAATTATATGCTTGTGAAGTCATTCATTTTCTGTATGCTTATTTGGTTCTAATGAGATCAATCACAGCACTGATTGTGAATATTAACCCCATCCTCCAGTTTATTAACTTTTTCTTTGATAGCCATCCACGGCAGATAACCCAACGTGCACAAGTCATTTACTTTATAATTAAAGGCAATTAGTGAATCAATTACAGCTCGATCAAAGCTGATAGAAGAGAAAACAAAATGGCATGACGGGCGGTATTTGCAGATAGACGCCATTATGGTCCCATCAGACACAGAGCCCAATAATTGAACCTGGGGTTAGTGGAAAAAATCAATTTCTAATCATGGATTGTCATATCCCTGGTGTCCATGCTAGCATAGCACCTATTTGTCTGACGTGGAAGGCCTCGATGCTGTCCGAAATTAAACTTGTAAATATTTGCCACAAATGTCATATGACAGTGCAGCCAAGAGAGGTATTTTGTAAAAAAAATCTATGACAAACAGGTGCAATTATTGAAAAAAAAAATGCCCTTGAGTTTTGGTCTGTTGTTATATGACCTTTCGTTTTAAAGTTATTTTCTCCTCCGCTCCTCTCAATCTATTCAATTATTAGTTATTTTCTGATTAAATGACCTCGATCCCATTTTAATGATACAGTTCTGTGCCTTTACAACCCTTGTTTATTCCCTTCCTTCAAACCCCCCCCCCCCGAGTGATATTGGTGCTGTTAAAACGAAGGGGAAATAGCACCACTAATCAGCAATGGCAGATAAGGCATCTTATTTTAGTTTTCTGACTGGTGTAGTATTTCAAATGGACGGATGGAAAATCCAATCCCTTCTGAACCAAATCATAACATTGTACTTCTTTTATGCCTTTATATATATATATATATTTTTTTTTTTGTATTTTTAGTCTTTGTCATGATGGACTCAGTGAGGCAGAGGCTGGAGAGAGCAGGGCACGGAGGTCTGGGCGACCCGGGGTCCTGCTTCTCCAGGCATATGAGCCCACGTGGTATGTGCACTCACCATTTGGCTGTGAGGTCTCCCTCTCCATTTTGCCTTTTTCTTGTGAGGAAGATCAAGCCTCGAGATTTTTTGGAAGGTCGTTGAAGGTCTCCTTTAACCCCCAAAGAAAATACTACAGAAGAGATATAACTGCTGGTTTTATACGTGGTACTTTATCATGTTTGAAAATGAGCCCAAACTCTCTCTCTCTCTCTCTCTCTCTCTGGGAGAACACTGTTTCCTCCTGACATGTAGTGGTCTACAAGTAGGAATGAGTGAAAAATGAAAAACACTCAAAGAAGAACAAGTTCCCGAGAATTGTACACAAGTACTGTCAGCTTCTTGAGGAGCTGCACACTGCTACTCACAGTGCAGGATTAACATCTCCTAAAGAGAGCGCAGACAAGTGTTCACTGGGTACTTAAGATATTTCTTCCCCTTTATCTGGAAAATGCATGGCAATATTTTAGCGCTTAAGGAAATATATTTGTTTTTCGCATTTGCTATTTATTCCTGCCATGTGTCCTTGCAGGCGCTTTGATCTGATAGGACTTTGTTCAGAGTGCTGGAACTGAGACATCAAGCGCTAAGTCAAGATGCAGAAATGAGATGTTTTGGAAGGTGCCTGTGAAGTGGATAGGCTTGCATCATCAACACAGGATCTCACGCTGGGCACCAAGCTGCTCAAAAGTTGCCTGGGTAGTAGATAATGACTATTTGCTTTCCTTAACAGCTTTTGCTGACATGCTGAAAGGCTCCTTCATTTCGTGTTTCAAGTCACAAATACCCGAGAAAGTGGCAACTGGCCACCATATGCTGGGAACGGTTGTTAAGTTTACTGTCTGCTTTATTTTTCTTGTCTTTTTTTCTCATGCGTTAGCTATTTCCGCTATTTCCCCGACAATCTGCGAGGAGTCATGTGGCAGAGCACACAATTGGAAGGGCTCCACAGGTGCTTTGCGCTGCAGTGTGGGGCTTTCCAGGGTCAGGGATTACAAACACACCTCTTCCATACTTCCCACTGACCTCCTCTTTGGATGTGCTCATTATTGCTTTTTCACCTTGTTAGCCTGAGCACATGGCCCAAACCTCCGCTCGCTACTCTGTGATCGATGCCTGTGGATAGTCGGGGAAAGAAGCCAAGCGTTGCGGCCAAACCCAGGCGAGGAGTGAAAAACTGAGATTTGGGGGGGAAAAGTAGCCATCCCAATCATTTGCCCCCATCACGGCAGTGAGAAATAATTGGCCCACCCCTCCTTGTGACAGCACAACCTGCACCCCTTCAACGCCTGGGCCAGAGAGAGAGAGAGACAATAATGGTTTGTTTTCAATGTTGTGTATTTGTGTGTGTGTGTGTGTGTGTAGAGTCATTGGCAGGGCAGGATTTATGATTTACATTTTGGGATGAGACCAAAATCTGGAATCCAGCTGTTTGTTTCTAAGTGGTCGAACATGTTGTGGTTGGGATAAGCAGGTGCAGTTGAGGCCTTTCAAATGAAACTCAAAATGGAACTCTATAGATGGACAAAATGAGGGGGAGGGCTAAAAGCAGAATGCATTTAGGTAGTCTTATTAGACAAACCTGTGGCATCTTTCTCTTTAAAGACAGACGCCAGGATGGACTTTGTTATTTTTGCTCTCATATGCATAAATTGTGTTTGAGGTTGGCTCTATCATGGCTGAAGGGTAATATTTTCCCATGAGAAACAACAGGCACACGCCCTCGGTGTGACTGTGGTGTTGATGGAGTGGTCTTGAGGGGGGGAATGAACATTATCAGATGATCGCTGCAACTGTCAGTTTCCCTGGTGGCCGACAGATGGCCCTTAATGCTGGAGAACCGTTCCCCAGAGGCCCCTTGGCACCACTCGTTGTTGGCACGCTGCATTGTGAAGCCGTGGACGCACAAATGATGAAAACACCATGAAATTGACGAGCATGCGCCAGAATTTCTTTTCAAACTGCACGGGAAAAAAAAGCCAGCGCGCCTGTTCTCATTTTAGTCACAAACTGAGACTGATGGTGAAATTAATGAGGTTTGCGAGCATATCACAGACACGGCTGAGGAGCGACCAGCAGCCATCAGAAAATCATTTATGGGAGGTGTTAACTTTGCGGATTACTCTCTAACATCACTCTAATGGTTACTGACGCCGCTGCCTGCGCTGCTCGTAAAACACATCAAACACACCCACCGCACTTTTCTCTTCTGAAGAGGCCGTAAATCTGCAGAGTAAAGGGCATGGCTCATCCGATGACCCCCCCACCCCCTCCCCCGGCTTTTGCCCTTGTCCTGCGACTGCTGGCCCTTTTTTCCCCTGACTGTGAGTGCAAGTTATGATTATGACAAAAATAAATAGGATAAGTGGTCCCGATATAGGCCTCTTGAACTGCTTCCCTTTTCAGATTCTGCGAAGCTTGCCTTCCCATATAGAAACCGCTTTCTCTAATAGTGCAACTTTAAATTGTCTTTTGTTTTGGTTTAACAGTAATTGGTGTTGTTCAGTGAAGGGGATTGTGTTCGGCAGACGCCACTTGATCTAAAGTTTGGGAATGACGCTGAGGTTTGTTGGTCTCTGGGGACGAGGACGAGGGGGAACAATTTCTGGAGAGTAGCAGCAATCCGCCACCAGGTGGCCGTCCTGATGGTTACACTGTGCTTGGGCCTTTTTCTTCACTTCTATTGTTGTGGCTTTTCTTTTCAAACTCACTTTGAGAAAGACGCTTGCAGGCATGTGCGCAATGTGTTGGAGGTAGATGGTTAGAGAGTGCTGACTTTGCATCGAGAAGGATGTATGGAGGGAGATGGAGTCCCCCCCCCTCCTCTCTCTCTTTGTCTGGATGCAGGCCAAGCTCGGCCCCCGTTAATGATGCAGTGCTGCCAGGTGGCGGACTCCTAAAGCCTACCTGCCATTTTTGTCTCTCTATCTGAGGGTTGTGAGGGGAGGAGGGGGCCGCACCTCAGTCCCACCTGTCAGCACAGCCGCTGACAGGTGCCATGCGGTGACGAGTGTCATCGCCAGCACCCGACTCGCTCAGAGTGCCCGCCCCCTCCTCCTCCAGTGTGAGCATCACACTGTCCAGTGGCAAAATATATCTAACATACGGTAGGATGTCTGTAGGATTTTTTTTATATTAATACTGGACATGTGTTTCACAATTGTGCCAGAATTGTCTTCACTGCTGTGTGCGCTGATGAGGTGTGTGCTGGAAGGCAGCCACTGTGTGTTTGCTTCTATGGGTGCAGGTATTCCTGTGCTCCTGGCGCCGCCCCTGGGAAAAGCCATCGGGTTCAGAACGGAGTTAAACTCTGAGCGCACAACTCAATAATTCGCTGCTTACAGGGAGTCACTCGCACAGGTTTGAGCTTTTGTGAGATTTACGGGCCCCGGTTTGATCAAAAAATACATTTAACCAGTGGTAATCCTGTTTATTTTGTATTATATCTCTAGTTGGCAACCACATTTATGTAGAACACGCTTTTTCCTCGGCTTTGTGGTCAAAATCCTCCTTGAGGGATTTGGTTTCTCTTCTCTTTCGCTGAGCTGCTCGTGTCCTGTGCTGTGGCCCCTCTTTTCTCCCCGCCTTGTAATTGTCGTCGCCCTGCGGGGCACTTTTAGGGTTTCAACACGCACATCTCCTCCAGCTTGCATGCATCCCGCATACTGCAGGAGACCCCAAAGCTGTTATGAGGCATTTGCCATGCCATTTACAGCAGCATGCTCCGTAAGTAGGAGAGTGCACTCACTCACGCACACATCAAAAGTGTCTATGTGGGTTTGCGGGATGGAGAAGCGGTTGAGGAATGGATCACTTCTCTCTCTCTCTGTCTCTCTCTCTCTCTCTCTCTCTCTCTCTCCCTCTCTCTCCCTCTCTCTCTCC